>PISX010014530.1:0-52714 GCA_004024625.1 Mellivora capensis
TTTTTTTTTTTAAAGATTTTATTTATTTATTTGTCAGAGAGAAACAGCGAGAGAGAGCGAGCACAGGCAGACAGAGTGGCAGGCAGAGGCAGAGGGAGAAGCAGGCTCCCTGCCGAGCAAGGAGCCCGATGTGGGACTCGATCCCAGGACGCTGGGATCATGACCTGAGCCGAAGGCAGCTGCTTAACCGACTGAGCCACCCAGGCGTCCCGAGTTCGATAAGTTCTTTATAGATTTTGGATACTAGCCCTTTGTCTGATATGTCATTTGCGAATATCTTCTCCCATTCTGTCAGTTGTCTTTTGGTTTTGTTGACCATTTCTTTTGCTGTACAAAAGCTTTCAGTCTTGATGAAGTCCTAATAGTTCATTTTTGCCCTTGCTTCCTTTGCCTTTGGCAATGTTTCTAAAAAGAAGTTTCTGCGGCTAAGTTCGAAGAGGTTGCTGCCTGTGTTCTCCTCAAGGATTTTGATGGATTCCTTTCTCACATTGAGGTTTTTCATCCATTTGAGTCTATTTTTGTGTGTGGTATAAGGAAATGGTCCAATTTCATTCTTCTGCATGTGGCTGTCCAATTTTCCCAACACCATTTGTTGAAGAGACGGTCTTTTTTCCACTGGACACAGCAGCTTACATCTATGATAGCCCAGGTGCTTTATCTTGAGTTGTTTAGAGCAGTGTGATCAGTCAGACAAGTTCAAATTCTTGCTCTGCTCTTTACCAGGAGGACTGATGGGGAATCACTTACCGTATTTGTGGAATAATATCCACCTGTTTCATGTTATGGAGAGGGTTAAATGTAAAGGTCCAAAATCATTACCTGGGACATCAGTTGTCAATCCATAGATTGTGGTGCTTACCATAATAATAATCACACCTCTAATCAGACATCAGTAAATTTGTCATCTCAGACTTTTATGAATGTGAATGGACTTGACTTAGGCAAAACTATGAAATGGGCAAGTCTTATCTGTGGCATCTCTAATTGCTCTTCATTCTCTGTTGACCTCTCGTTTCCTCCTTCATGTACCCAGTGACATTCTACTTTCTGGCCACTTCCTCAAATGGAGAAAGTAGGAATCTGACAGTGGGTTGGCTCAGTATGCTGGTGGAACCAGAGCTCATGTAAATAAGAGCTTGGCAATCAATGGCCAGCTGCCTTTGTTCGGCCCAAGAGCTAAGAAGGTTTTTTACATTTTTAGATGATTGAAATGAATCAAAAGAAGAATAATTGGTGACACATAATGTGATTGTATGAAATTCAAATTTCAGCACCATAAGTCAAATTTAATGGAACACACCCCTGCTCATTTGTTTCCATGGGGTCTATAGCAGCTTTCTCAATACAACAGCAAGGTTGAGGACTTGTCAGCACGGTCGAAGAGTTGTGACAGAGGTTGACCGAGCTGCTGTTTGGTGCGCTACAAATCATGATGCAGGTGTAGCTTGACAAGTGTTTTGAGTGCCCTGTGTATCCCTTTACAGCCATAATATTCCCTTGTTATTCAAGGAGATGGCAAAGCACGGTGTTGACTATGTGCTGAGACTATGCGGAAAGAATATGCTAAAGGCGTCTTCTTCAGCAGACCAAGCGCTCGATACAGTATGTCCTACTCACAGGAGAGCTGCAGTGAACAGTGAGAATTTAAGACCAAATATCTCATTATCGTAGAGTTTCTCTCCCTAACCCCTAACGTTAAGTGAGGCTGCAACCAAAATAAGTTTTCAAGTGGCTCGTTAGCCCAGTCAGAAAAGCCAGTTATGGTGCTGACTTAATGTCGTCATGTTTCATTGTAGCAGTTGAAGAAATTCGTGAAAATAAAATTGTTCATACCGTTAGTGTTCTCTGAGGGTTGAGAATGTTGTGCTTAATGCCTTAGACAACTAATAAGGCAAAAGGTTTTCCTTGGTTCTTGAGTAGTCCACAGATAGGAACTCGGCTCAGTTGTTGTTTACTTGGTCAATGTAGAGTTGGAAGTGATGGAAGGTTAGCGTCTGAACAGTCTGTACAGAGCAGCTACGTACCAGAGAGAATATTCTCAAGGAAACCAAAACGGTTTCTACTTCAGACTGTACTGAATTCAAGGTGGTTTATGATTGGTGATAAAAATGTGTGGCTCAGGTGTACCTGGTGGGCTCAGTCAGTAGAGCATGTGCCTCTCAATCACAGGGCTGTGAGTTTAAGCCCCATGTTGAGCATGGAGATTACTTAACCATAAAATCATTAAAAAAATGTGTAGATCAGGAAAAGACTTAGTTGGATAAATGTACAGAGCTTGTAAAAATAGAGGGTTTGAAAGTCTGTGATTATTGTATTTATCACCAGGTAAATTGGAGATCACTTGAATTTGTCTTCTGTTACTGAACAAGTGGTGCCAACGGTAGACTTCATTTGTTCTCTTAAGTCAGTGACTTCTGTGAATTTGGTCAGGGGTAGAAGCTGAATATCCTGATTTCCTGACCACTCGGCTCTTGGATGGCTTAACACTGGTAAAAGTGTATGTGTGTTTTGTCAGTTTTTAAAACTTAGGGCCAAGATGAAAATTCTTCTGGACAGGAAGAACTGCCTTTAGCCACTAATACTGAACATCGAAATTAGCTTTTGTTGCAGACTTGATAATGAGCTAACATAAAACTACAACATAAAACAGTGCTTATATGTGAAACTTAATACCGGAGTACTTATTTAGATAACTGGCATTGTTTGAATCACTAGCATTGTCAAACTGCTTTATGTGCTTCGTGTATTGTCAAGTTAAAATAAGAAATGAGATCTCTGGGATGCCTGGGTGATTGGTTAAGTTGGTTAAGCGTCTGCCTTCAGCTCAGGCCTTGATCCTATGGTCCTGGAATCTGAGTCCCACGTGGGACTCCCTGCTCAGCAGGGAGTCTGCTGCTCCCCTGCTCCTGTGTTCTCTCTCTGTCATTCTCTGACAAATAAATAAATAAAATCTTAAAAAAAAAAAAAACCCACCAAAAAAACAACAAAAGAAATGAGATCTCTATTTTCAAACCAGTTTGTAGTGGTTAATTTTCTTTCAGCTCAAACAAAATACCAGCAGTGCTTTTCAGACCTCAGTGCAAGTACAAAAGATATTTCCCTATGTCAAAATCCATTTAACTGTGCAAATGAGAAGCTTCCACCTAATTCCATTTGGAATCTGCTATATGATGTGGTGGAAGGAAAATACCAGGAGAAGAATCTATAGAATTCCTTAAATGCCATCCATGTGCTAAATATAGTTAATTAAAATCATACTCATGGATCAGTATTACGTATGTGTGCAAAAAGAAATTTCAGAGCCGACATACAGAAAATCACATTACAGATCAGTATTAACAGGTAAACATTTGCTGTTGATTTTGATGATAGGGAATGTTAACTTTCAACCCCAGCTTGTCATCTCCCAAATAGAGTAGCATTCTTCACGTTAGGAGGCTAATATTACAAAAAATTGTATTTTTTATTATGTTTTGTGAATTTTGTCAGTATAAAATTTGTGGAAAGATTTTTTTTAAGTACACCTATGATGTCCTTGATATTCCCTCTTGGCTCACAAAGACTAAGACGTTTCCTGTGTGGCCCTAAATGGAAAAATTCTGCTAACCTCTCGTTTAGCTGTGTTTATTTATTCTGTAACCATATTCAGGGAATGAATGCTTTTGTGTCCTGTCAATGTCAACAAACCAACAGTGGTAAGGGAACTTTTGTTTGAGGCTGAGGTTCTTTCGTTCTAGATGTGAAGCTCACTTAAACTTTATTCTTGTTCTTACATAGTGTCAAGTTGTCTAGGAGAGGACAGAGCACAAAACGAGGCTTGAGATTCTCTCTCCCTGTACCTCTTAGGTGTCCTTCTACCCTGAGAAATGGCCCCATTCAAGGCCTGGTTTCTGAGAGTTTGGACTGAGGAAAAAGAGGAAGAGGAGGAACAGGAACAACCACTACCACACGGCCGCTGGCTCTGTGCGGGGATCCCTCCTTGCCCTCCCTTGGCCCCCACCCTGTCTGCCTCTCTTTCTCCTTCTGTTCAAGGAAACATATCTCTAATATGTCAGAGATCCAGCACCCATTCTCGCCCTTCCCTTTGGGTGATCCCTTTTGGTGTAGAAGATGGTGTTACTTCCTTGGAGGCTTGGACAAGTCAGAGCTACCTTCCCCAGACTTCTTGCTCTTTCTAAAGCTTCCCTGTGAAGAAGAGGGAAAAGGAAGTGGGTAACAGTGATCTTGGGGCCTTTGACTCCCCTGGTGAGTGTGCAGGTGTGTGTGTGTAGCTACACACAGACACATGCTCATAGTCTGTAAATCCTGGGTTGGGATTATTTTCAAGCTTACAGACCAAGGATCCCGTGGCCCAGGCTGCCGTCTTTTTGCTCATAAAACAAACAGATCACAAGTGACTACAGTGCAGTTTCCATGTTTGCCTCTCTGTTTCTTCTTTTCCTCTTTCCTGTTGCCCATTGTTGTTACTCTTCCATGCAATTTTAATTTGTCTGGGTTATTTGGGAGGAGGGGGCACGTCTATTAACACTTCTGACAGACTGAGAATATCAAAACCCTCTTTCCCAGTGCTGGATACAGCCCAAAATCCAAAGGAAGCTCTCGGAGAACTGGGTGTGTTGATCATGTTGGAAGGGAGCGCAGCATGTGGGAAAATGACTCATTGGTGTGACTTCACCATTGCCCTCATTTTAAACTTCTTACAGGGAGAGCATAACCTAGTTCTGACAAAGATTTTCAGCCAGGGCTGGGCTTGCCTTTGACTAAGTGATGTGTCACATTCTCTCTGCCGGAAACTCACATTCTTAGCACCAGTCATCATGGTCTTGGCAAGAAACCTCTTTGGAGAGGTGTTGGTATTTGGGAGATTTATTTTTTTTTTTTCCCAGCTGCCCACAAAAAACAAACTCAGAAATATCTTTTTTTTTTTTTTCCCTTTGCGGAGTTTGTTGGAATAGTTTGTCATTTCTCCATCTGGAGTTGTTTGTTGTTGTTCTGCCAACGAGGGTTTGCTGAGGACGATGGCAAGGTGACTGTAGCCCCAAGGGAAGGGTGAAATAAACCAGGGCCGTGTGCCTGTCTGGGAAGGTGAAACCTCCCAGCTGATGTCCGACGGAGGGCGGCTAGCCGTGGCTGGTGGCCATGGGTCCTCACTTCAAGTGTGGCTGAGAGTTGCTCAAAGAAGGCCTTTAAGTGATGCCTGCCCAGTTGCTCACCAAATTGGATGCTTCCTCACTGTTGAGTGGTTTTGTGCCAACAAGAGAATGCCTAAACTTGCTAGCCCGTGCTGAGAACTTCCCAGAAACCTGAGGACCACGCCTAATTTACAAGAAAAGGAGCCCCTACTTCTATATTCTTCCAGCTTGTGGAAGAGGCATGTTCTAACAGGCTCCTTCACTTCAAATGTATAGATCCTGTGCAAGCAGCGCCATGAAGGCTGGGGCCTTGCTTTGGTGTTTGCCCACAGTGATAGCTCACAGAAGACCCCGGTAGGGAAGGCAGTGTGATATGGGAGATCCGAGTCAGAACTCCAGGCTGGTCAGCAGCTGTAAAATTGTGGCCCAGAGTGTTGATTTCTCTGGGTATCTCCTTGTTATTCAATGACTAGGCAAATGAGGGATTGTCTAATACTATGTTTCTCATCCTTGCTATACATCCGAAACACCTGTGGACTCTTCAGCCTGCAAGTACACATGATTGGGGTCACCTCTTAGGTGGATAGAGCCTGGGGAGGGAGTATTTTTCCAGAATTCTTTATGGCCATGTTTGAAGACCACTGTCTATAGTCATATCTGTCCATTATGAATAAATTAAAGAACTAACTAGATAGATAATAGAAGCGAAGACTGGCTAGTTAAAGATACTTCAGATGAGGTGTGTTAACACGTCTTAAGTAGGACCTTTGGCCAGGTTTTAAAAATAGTGAAAATGGAGTGAGGTGAAATAGGATGCCTTTTTTTTTTTTTTTTTTTTTTTTTTTTGCCTTAATAGAAACTTCAGGATTGTTTTGTGCTCTGACACGTGGAACATCCTATTCTGAATGAAATGGAAGAACTCTGAGGTTAGGTGACAGGGAAAATGGTACTGTAGCTTAGGGACAATAGCAAAAGAGATAGAGAGGTCTTGAGCACAGGGTTGGAATTTCTGGTTTCTACAAAGGCTGAAGGTGGTTTTTAAATTTTTGATTTTCAGATCTCTGAGTTAGACATTGAAAGGTGTTCTGATCTAATACAATTCTGTTTAGTACAATATGTTATGTCTTACTGGCTGGGCTCTGGGCTTGATGCTGGAGGTCCTCAGAAGACAAGAAGCTCAAAAGAGGAAGGTAGGTTTATGAAATGTAACTAGAATACAATCTGCTAAGAGCAGTCACTTATGAATACAGAGGAGTAATTTACTCTTGGGGATGTGAAGTGATCAGGGAGGGCTTCACAGAGGAAGTGATGCCTGAGTAGTTTTGAAGGCTGGGTAGGAGTTGACATGGCATTCTGGGACAGGTAGATGTGTGAGGGAGAGGAATCAGGGTGGGGGGCCATACAGGTGCGGCAGCATGACATAACAAGCTGAGCTTCAAGCACTACAGATGTTACTTGTTTGTGAAGTGAAAGGAGTGTTAGAAGACCAGGTTCATCTTGAAGGGTTCTGGGTTCCAGACTTGGGATTTGGGTTTTGTTTCCTAGATTTTTGAAATCTTGTAAGTGGGAAAGGGACATAGTTAGGTCTGTTGTTTAGACAGGTCAAAGTGACTAAGCAGACAGTGGGCAACTGAAGTCAAGTTGGTAAAGCTTGGTAATTAAATGTTGGGAATAAGGAGAGGAAGTCAAGGCTGATTTTAGGATATTGGCTTATGTAAAAAATGGAAGATCTTGACACCATTTGACATATGCGTTACAGGGAGTAGAAAGCAGAGGTATTGGCTGAGAGGTTGAAGAGATGTGTGGACATTTTAGGCAAAAATATCTGGTGGGCATTTGAGAAGGGTCTGTGCTCAAAATAGATTCAGGAGTGATGAGTGTGAAGTTAATACGATGGAAAATAATAAAATTACCCTACACATGGAAAGTAGGGGAAACCAAGGAACACTTGAATCTACATTAGTTAGCTATTGCTGTGTAATAAAATTATCCCAAATGTTGACTTAAAACAATAAACATTTAATCTCATAGTCTTTGTGGGTCAAGGTTCCAGGTGCAGCTTACCTGGGAGTCTCTGTTGCAAGTTCTTGTAAGGCTGTAGTCAGGTTGTTGGTTGGAGCTGGTTTTATCTGAAGGATTGACTTGTGAAAAGATACACTTCTAAGGTCACTCAAGTGATTTTGGGTACGTCTCAGTTCCATGCTGGCTTTTGGTTTAAGCTCATTTGTGTCTCGACACTTGGGCCGCTCTGAAGAGCATCTCACAACATGATAGGTGGCTAGCTTCCCTCAGAGTGAGCAGGAGGGTGGGCAAGAGGGAAGCCAGGGCCTTTTCATAACCTTATCTCAGAATCAGAAGTGACTTCACTCTGCCATGTTCACTAGAAATGATCTACCTGGTCCGCCTCACACTCCAGGGGAGGGGATTACGGAAGAGCCTGAATCCCAGGAGGTGGGAACCATCTTAGAGGCTGCCTAGCTCAGCACCCGAGAGGTGAGCTGATCGGAGCCGCCACAGTTCACAGTGGGAAAGGCAAGTAAAGAATCAGAAGGGTGTGGTCTCACGAGCTAGTAGAAGGAGGAAAGAATTCAAGGAAAGGCCAGTTATGATGTGGTTTTAAAAAATGCATAATCTTGGACTTAAAAACAAAGATTTGTTTCCTGCCCATGTCGATATTCATTGCCAGTAGTTCTGGGCTCTGCACCCATATAACCGTCCCTGGGACATGTCCATTAAGGTCTTTTAGGAATTCTTCCTGTCATTTTTTTCTTATGGAACCTCCACGGACAGAGCTTGATTGAGGGAATTGCCACTGTCTGAAATGTTGCTGGTTGCCATGACGGAGAGGGAAAGTTAGGGAGAACCAGCTGTTAGCTCTCAGGACATGAGCCCCTGTGACTCCTTTCACAGCTCACTGGCCCAATCCTGTCCTGCGGCCTGCCTGCCTCACCTCCTTGTTCTTATCTAGACAGTGGGGGTTTGGAGCCATGTGGTCATCTGCTCCAGTGACAGCCCTGGGGGGGAGAGTCCTGAATGTCACCCCCTGCAGCGAGGACAGCATGACCGAACATGCTGAGTTTGGCAGTGAGGTCCCTGTCATTGGTGTTGTGGAGAGCTGAGACATACCCTAATTGCAGGGGGTTGAAGGCTGACTAGGAGATGAGAACGTGGGGAGAGCTCTCAGGAAGAAAGAGTCAAAACTGGTTTTTCAGGTGGAAAAGAAGCTCTAACCGTTGCCTTCTTTCCATGCGCCATTGACTGGTATCGTGGTGGGTTTCTCTGTTGTGCGTCAGATCCTTGTCGGCTGACTCTTCCTGACCTGCAGCGTGCTGCTCTGCCCTCCGGCTTTGAGGATGGTCTCAGCAGTGACCAGTGGGAGTTGACTGAATTCTGTGTGCCCTTTCAGGACTGCACTTAACCAAGAAATTGCATCTTTTTATGGTTTTTCCTGTTGGGCCCAAATGGGGTTATTATGAGAACTGCCAAGCTGTTTGAAGAAACTTACTTTAGGTTTGTTGTTCTTGATATTGCCTTTTTAAATTATTATATTATTATTAACTGCTTTTGGAAGTTTGGTTATAATAAAATCTGATACAATCTCCAAATTTGCTGCAGAACATCAGTTTTCCATTTTAGCTGAGTTCAGTCTTTCAAGCAGATATGGGACTTGCAGAGTGATACAGACTCAAGTTGTCCATGACTTTTTGGTGGTCAAGGAGTAACAGAGCGTGTATTTTCCCATTGTGAGCTGCGTTCAAGAGGCAGGTGATCTGCAGCTGGTAACTGAGGTGTCCATTATCTTTGATCACACAGAATTTTTAAAAGTAGCTTTAACATACAATATGTCATTCTGAACTAAATATTTAGATAAGTTGATACTCCATTAATGCACGAATTTGGAGAATAGACCTAGCTGCAAACCAGGTCTGATTAGCCCAAGTGCTGCCACAGTTTCTTTCTTTTTTTTTTTCTTTTCCTTTTCCTTTTCCTTTTTCTTTTTCTTCCTTTTCCTTTCCCCTTTCCTTTCCTTCCCTCCCTCCCTCTCCTCCTTCCTTGGCACTACTTGTCACTAGTTTCCGTTTCTTTTCATGACACTTTCTTCCTGCAGCAGCTTCTGTGGATTCAGAATATGTGGTATTCTTCAGAGCTCTGCAAAAGGTGCAGGTGGAGAGAGGAGCGAGCCTGCACTCAGGAATCAAAAAGGATATTGTGGCAGTAGAATTTGAAGTCAGAAGAGGGGGCTTATGAGAGTGGACCTCTGAACATCCCTAAAATCTCTGAAACACCTGCAATTCTATTTCCTTAGGAGGCTGCCCTTACACAGAGTGGGTTAGGATGTCAAATATTACCTTGGATTCAAATAACACGATTATCCCTTCCTGATATGTTTTCTATGACCTATGGCTAATTGAGATTTGATATGTGAACAAATAGAAAATATTTGGGGGATAAAACTTCCTAGCAAGGATTGGATCTGTGTTTTGACTTATTAAGTTAGCATTGTGATTTTTAAACTTCAAAATTTGAAATGCAGTCAAGTTACTAGTATGATTTTAAATGATTATCTTGAGAAATCTGCAAAAAACATGTATGTGTTGGTCCTGTCAAGGTATTTGACAGTATTCAATTATCAGAGTTATCTTGGAATTACGTTCATGAAAAATTCCTTCAGCCTTTTTGGCAAGACACAAGAATGATGGACTGTAAAATTGTACCTTTATGATGGCCTTAGGTGTCTTTGAACCAACATCTGACTTTGAAGTTACCCAGCTGCCAGTTAACTAATTTACTTGTTTCACTGGGTGTTATTTTTTTTTCAATGGGGGGGTTATTAAATTTAATACTCTAAGTGATTTAATCCATATTGCTTAGAATATGATGGTATTCTGCTAAAAAGTGATTTCCAGGTGCTTTAAAGTGAAATGCTTTAGCAAACATCCTTCAAAGGGTTATTTTTCCTAATTAATGTAAATTTGCTTGCTTATTTTTTCTAGACATTGGACCTTTTTTTCCCAGGTTACTATGTATGTCGTTTAGCTCTTAGAATATTGGAGTTAAGGGGCGCCTGGGTGGCTCAGTGGGTTAAAGCCTCTGCCTTCAGCTCAGGTCATGATCCCGGGGTCCTGGGATCAAGCCCCGAATAGAATCAGAATCGGGCTCTCTGCTCAGCAGGGAGCCTGCTTTCCCCTCTCTCTCTGACTGCTTCTCCGCCTACTTGTGATCTCTCTCTCTGTTAAGTAAATAAATAAAATCTTTTTTTTTTTTTTCAAAAGAATATTGGAGTTAAGTGACCAAAGCTTTTCAGTTTCCTAGTAATTAGTGAAACCTCTTTGAGTTGTTGAAATGATTCAAGGCTGGTCCTCTATGCCAGTGTGCCAACAAAGGAGAAAGGAGAATGTCGTTGGGATTGTCAGTATTTTGAGTATGAGTGCTTTGTGACAGATTTGTGTCTCTACTTCTCTGCTGGTGGAGGTAAACTAGATGGAGCTAGGGAGGTGATATTGCTCCCTGTTACTTAAGGTGGGTAAGCTGTGAATTTTAAGAGGACACAGCCATGGCTCAAGATCACATGGCTAAGTGCTTTCCCATACACACTTCGTAAACCAATGGCCAGGCCACAGTTCTTTTACCCACTTGGAAGGTTGTTGCATTGCCAGACTGAAGTTTTTTCTTGGGCTCAACTTGTACTCTACAAAATTACCTAGGGTAATTCTTCTTCCATTTGTTTATTTGCTTTGGGGAAAGAATTACTCCTTTTTTTTTTTTAAGATTTTATTTATTTGACAGAGACACAGCGAGAGAGGGAACATAAGCAGGGGCAGTGGGAGAGGGAGAAGCAGGCTTCCCGCTGAGCAGGGAGCCCAACGTGGGGCTTGATCCCAGGACCCTGGGATCATGACCTGAGCTGAAGGCAGAGGCTTAACCAATGAGCCACCCAGGCGCCCCTGGGAAGCATTATTCTTATTCCCAAGTTTTATTTAAAATAAAAAATGCTCAAAAAAATCCAGTGTTAATAGAAAGGATGTGTGTGAGATGAATGATGGTCATTTGCAAGCCTTTCCATTTCTACCAGGTGGATAAAAATCTGACTCTTGAGAGTCAAGCTTGTGATAGTAATAGAAATACATCCTGGGTGAATATCTGACCTAAGAAGGATCGTGTTTTGTTTGTTTTTGTTTGTTTTGGAAATGCCCTTGTGCACTCTTGTTCTGAGGTGCCTGCTCGCCCCACCCCCCCAAGTTCTAGTCCCAGGTCCCTCTACAGGCAACCAGGCTGTTCTAGACCGTTGGCGCCACCTAGGGCCTCTCACAGGGACCGTATTGTGCAAAAGTTCCCTGGTAAGCTTTTCTCTTGCTCCTTAGAAAGCTTTTGATTTGGTTTTGCTTTAACCACCTGCAGTGCAGTTAATTTTCCAACACACTGCTTTTTTTCCATATGTCTTTTAAATCCATATGCTACTGCTTTTTCTTTTTTTGATGTTACCCTTTCTTTACGTTGTGAATATAGACCAAAAAAGCCCTAAATATGGGGACGCCTGGGTGGCTGTCGGTTGAGCCTCTGATTCTTGGTTTCCACTCAGATCATGATCTCAGGGTCGTGAGATCACCCTGCGTTAGGCTCCCCGTCAGTGGGGAGTCTGCCTCCCTCTGCCCCTGTTCCTCCTCGCTCACTTGCACACTCTCTCTAAAGTAAATCAATAAATCTTAAAAGAAAAAGAAGTCCTAATCATGACTATGAAAAATAATTAAAACATGATATTGCCATGTTAGGGTGAAGACAGGCCAAGTTTTGAAGCAGAACCTATGTCCCCATTTGCTAAAGCCCTTGAAAACTCCCAAAAGCTCTATTAAAAAGCTCCATGTCTCTGTCTGTCCATCATCTATGGAAATCCAGGTTCTTCTTTTTATCATATCTGTGTTCAGGCCATAGACAAATTAATTTCTATTTTAATATACACACATGTACATGACATGCTTAATGTGCATAGTTAACTCATGTTCTATACACATATGCGTAAGCATGTGCAGTGATACTGAGCTAGGAATTGAAGGATGGGTAAGTGCATAAAATACGGGAAAGGCATTCAAAGCAGGAGGAGTATCCTGCTCAGACAGGCTGGGGTCAGGCATCACAGGGTGTGTAATGTTGAAAGGATTTGGGATTGGGATTGTTGCCACACTGGGTCTAAACAAGCGGGGAGTCAGAAAGGTAGCATAGTAGGAACACATCTCAGTTCATAAAGTTACCTGTGGCGGAAATATTACTGATTATAACTCCACTTACTTTTCAAACTCATCTCTGACTGTGCTGTGGGAGCATCTCCTTAGTCCTTTTTGAGTTCTCCCTGCCCTGTATCATGATTCTGGAATCTCAGATATGCCACGTGAATGTGGGCATCTGCTCCTCATTGCTGGCTCACGTAATTTACCATGGAAACCTAAAATGACTTAGTCCTAATGAACCTGCGATTCTCTTTTGCATGGGAGTTCTTGTGAGGCTGCTGATGGTTGAGACCCACTACTATGCCCTATGCTTGTTGGAGTCTTGTTGCTTCCCTGGAAGCTCTGCTTCTGAATCTGGGAATCAACCTTTTCTCCCCTCTGCCTGATGAAATCTCCTTATAGTTTCTGGAAATGCCCTCTTTGGTGGTTCTGGCTGGGTTATGTGTTTTGTGTGAGAGAGCCATCTTTCCATCTGTGGGCTTGGACTTTGGGACATAAAAGTTAGGAACGTTTGCAGGCTGGTTCTGCTTTTTCCCAGCCACATGCCTCTCTCAAGATGATGAAAATAAGGACCTAGTTTGAATGGAGAGAAAGGGGGGTTATACCAGGAGAAAATAGGTCACAAAATATTGCCCCCCCACCCCGGCTGCAGTAGGTTGGGTCTCAATATTGAAGAGAGGCTTAGAAATCTGCTTGAGTCTAGATTTCCCTGGGGAGCAGATGATAGGAAGCCCAAGTGACACAGGGTCAGGGTTGTGCTTTAGGAAGAGTCACCTGACAGCGGGGTCAGCAAATGGGACAGGGAAGGGTCTGGGTATTCAGCGACATTGTGGAGAAGGCTCTGGGTGTGGTCCCTACAGCAGGCAAGGTAGTTGTGACTTCTTGTGCCACGGTCAGTCTCCCTGATGGCACAGCTCAGGTCCTGGAGGCCTCAGCCAAGGCTTTGGTTCTTGGCTTTTTCTCCAAAAGGGGTTGTATTAACTCTTAGCTGTGTGTGATCTCAAGGCAGGACTGAGGTAGTGCAGAATGCCACTGTTCAAATGAGGAACTTGAGAGGTCAAGAAACAGTCACTGAATGAGGAAGTTCTAGAAGGTCACTGATGGAGGAGACCTTGTCCTGACCTCCTGATGCACCGTGAATGGAGGAAGCCAAAATTCCTAATGGGCTTCTTGACCTGAGAGGGGATTTGATACTCAAACAGAGGAAGCTGCTCGTACTTGGGAGGCTGCCCTGATAGGTGGGCTATCAGGCTATCAGATAGGCTGCCCAAATGGTTCATTAGCCTGGGAGACCTTGCTGAGTGTTAATTAAATCTGCATTACAGGTGAAGGGATCTGAGGTCTGAAAATGCTTTCTCATTCCATTCAGAGAGGGGTGAGCTGAGAATCTGTAAGGCTCTTTGTGACTCTTGAGAAAATAGACAAAGAAGCCCTTTTACAGGGTGAAGACGGAACATTTCTTGGTGAAACTTGATGAAACTATATGTGTAGTACAGAGATGGACCAGAGCATGCTTGCTGCGTGTGTGTGCGCGCGTGCGCATCCAGATAGGGATGTATGTGTTTCGATTTGTAGCTGAGTTGTTCAGATAGGCCTCTCCAGGGGAAGACAGGAAGAAAGAGGCTTTGAGGTTGTGCATGGAACCTCGGGGCTGACAGGCCTCTGGGGACTGGGAAGGTGCTGTAGGCAGGGATGTGCCTGTCTGTATCCTCGTTGTTTATGCACCAGTTCAGGTGGGGGTTTCTTGTGGATCCTGGGTAATAGTAATAAGCTGGATTTAGGGGATTCTGGAGATCCTATAGGCAAGCAGATAGAAACTCAAACTGTTGAGAGGAGTGTAACATAAAAAGGGTCGCCATCCCTGGCAGCCTCCCTCCCCATGGCGTCCCACCCTCTGGAAGTTGTCACTGAAGAGTTTCCTATTCATTCTGGTAAAACAAAACAAAACAAAACACCTATGCACAAACAGGCATTTTAAACACTTAAAAATGTTTTAAGGGTGCCTGGGTGGCTCAGTGGGTTAAGCCTCTGCCTTTGGCTCAGGTCATGATCTCAGGGTCCTGGGATTGAGCCCCGCAACGGGCTCTCTGCTTGGCAGGGAGCTTGCTTCCTCCTCTCTCTCTGCCTACTTGTGATCTCTCTCTGTCAAATAAGTAAAAATAAAATCTTAAAAAAAAAAGTTTTAAAAACATTTTTCCCTCATTTAAGAAAAAAAAAGATTTTATTTGAGAGAGAGAGTGTGTGAACATAGAGGGAGAAGGAGAAGCAGGTTCTCCACTGACCAGGGAGCCCGATGCGGGGCTTGATCCCAGGAGCCTGAGATCATGACCTGAGCTGAAGGCAGAGGCTTAACCCACTGAGCCACCCAGGTGCCTCCCCTCCCCCCCCCCCGCCCCATTTTCAAATGCTGTCCTACACACTGTGGCGGAGGATGCCCTCAGGTGCCTTCGGTGGATCGTCCTGCTCAGCACCTCCCACAGCTGGGAGGATTCTCCCCGGTTTCTTGGTTGGTTTGACTAGGTCTCTGTAATAAGCACCACCCCTGTCCCTGCCTTCTTGCCTTTCCTGTTGCTCTGTGGCCTGGTGGCCCTCCGCAAGGAGAATCCCTATCCTCATCCCAGGAATCTGTGAATATGACCTTATTTGGAAAGAGTCTTGGCAGATGGATTTAGCTTAAGAAACTTAGTATGAGATCATCCTGGGTTAAACAGATAGTCCCCAATTTAATCATGTGTCCTCAGAACAGAAGAGGAAGAAGCCCAGGGCCATGTGTGGAGAGGTAGGCAGAGAGGGAGGGGCACCGCCAGATGCCAAGAAAGGCTCCAGCCCTCAGAAACAAGGGGCAAGGGGGGATTCTCCCTTGGAGCACTTGGAAGGAGGGCAGCCCTGTCAGCCCTTGGGGTTTGCACTCAGTTACTGTGAGAGAATGCGTTGCTGTTGTTTTAAGCCTCCCAGTTTGTGGTGATTTGTTAGGGCAGCCTTAGGAAGCTACTACCCTGCATAAACTCATCTACTGACTATCCTCTCCAGAGCCCCCTCCACACACCTGCTGAATCTCATCTGTAAGACAGGTCTCCAAAAGTGGAAATCTGGTTCTCCGTCCTGATCAGTTTCCCACTCAGATACAACAATACACGCATCCCCGCTTGAGGCATAACGTGAATTGCTGTAGCAGCTATGGGTGCTGAGTCCTCATATGTGTCAAGTGCTGTGCCTACACTGTCTCATACCATCTCTATCAAATATTTATTAGCATCCCCATTATACAGATGGCAAACTGAGGTTTTGAGTACTGAAGTCAATTGCACACGATTGTATGTCAGTAGGAAGCAAGGCCAGGATTCAAACCAACCATTTATGTGACTCCAAATTCTACGTTCTTACCCACGATACTAGATTGAGAATATGAACCCCATTTAAAATGTCTGGGTGCCATGTTGTATAGACATGGCCTGGCTGTAGCGGGTCCTGGGGGAGTGGCAGGCTCAGCTGCACCTGGGAATGGGTCTGGTCTGGTAGGTGGAAGGTGGGATCCTTAGGACACAGGGAGTCTGAAACAGCACCATGCGTTGGAGTAATGAGACCCTCGCCCGTGGAGGGAAAATGTAGGAGTTACAGCGCTAGTAATGACAAACTTCGGGTTATCGTTAGTTCTAACATCACACGAGGCGTTGCTGTAAGTGCTTCCCATGTGTTAGTGCATTAGGAAGCAGGCACTGTATTGGCCCAGGCAGGTGCTACCTAAAAGCACCTGCTTAGAGTTCAGGTACAGAGAAGTTCCTCAGTGAGGGGATGGCAGGAATAAACAGGACTCTGGTCTTGAGGAACTGAGGTGCCAGATTGGTTACCAAGAAGGAGCTGTTGGCTTGAACCATAAGGTGGATATCCAGTTAAGCAAATCCCATGTCCAGAGAGATGGACCCGCGGCGCGGCCCATGGCCAGAGGGCCAGGTTCACCAGAAATGACTGACTGCAAGTCAAGAGGTCAGCTGGCACTCACCCTGGGGAGTGTGGTAGCAGCAGCTGATGATGGGAAATGGGTAGACCTTGATGTTGAGATCCCCTAGGGTTATGATCTCATGGGGACAACGACCTATATTAGGCTTGAAACTTTGAATCAGCCTTTGATAGCCCTGAGGCTTGTTCTCATTTACCTTCTCAGTATAATTAGGGAACAAAGGGTTCGGCTGCCTGCTTCTGGGCTTTCTGTGAACTTGATAATGTAATCTTTTAACTTTTATTTTTAGTAAAATTATCTTTATAGTCATTGTTCATGTCTTTTAATTTATCAGAAGCATTAAGAACAGTTTTTGTTGACTCAGCTACTGGGATAATTTTTACTTCCTTGTCTCATTGGGCCCTGTTCCATCTTTTAACTTGTGGCAAAGGAAAAAGGAGTGATTTTTTTTTTTTTTTTTTTTAATGGGAGACTGTCCCCATCTTGTGGAGAAACTCACTTGTCTGGGCACTTTATCCTAGAGATCATTCTGTGGTCTCCAACTTGCTGTTGTGTTGGATTCTGGACTATCTCACTTATGCTGTGTTTCTTTACATTTACCCTGGTATTTTACTTTTCCCATTTTCAATGTCTGCCCAAAATGATGGTTTCATTTGCTCATCTATGCAGCCTTAAGGACTAGCCTGCATTTTCTAAATGAGGGAATTGAGATAACATGACAGTAAATCAGTATTCGATCTCAGGTCAGAAATTTCTCATCCTCTTTCTGCCCATCACTTACCACCTGCAACCCCCACCTGACCCAGCTTTAAACATGGGAGAAAGCAGCATATAAACAACAAACAGTGTCTGAAATCATCTTTGAGAAAGCTGGCCATGAAAACAGGTTGTTTTGTTTATGAACTGTTAGTGGAATTTATCCAAACAGAATTTTCTTTGCCTTAATAATTTAAGTAGGTTTCACCAGTTTGCAGGAATTGAAATGAGCTGACTTTATAAGCTGTACCATAATGTTCTGATTACTACCTTATGAATTTAGAGAACTTCAAAAACTGGATGGGATTTATGGATAGAGTAGATGGTGCAGCGATGCAAATTTAGGACTTAGAGTGATTTTTGTCTGGTATGCAGAAAATTCTATTAAGTACCGTCAAAATGAATTACAATTTTTTGTTGTTAAAATAGTAAATTTCAGGGGTGCCTGGGTGACTCAGTCAGTTAAGCATCTGCCTTTGGCTAAGGTCATGATCGCAGAGTCCTGGGATCAAGCCCCACATAGGGCTCCTTGCTCAGCGTGGAGTTGGCTTCTCCCTCTGCCCCTTGCCCTGCTTGTGCTTTCTCTCTTTCTCTCTCTCAGATACATGAATAAAATATTTTAAAAAATAAAAATAAGGGGCACCTGGGTGGCTCAGTGGGTTAAAGCCTCTGCCTTCAGCTCAGGTCATGGTCTCAGGGTCCTGGGATCGAGCCCCGCATCGGGCTCTCTGCTCAGCGAGGAACCTGCTTCCTCCTCTCTCTCTGCCTGCCTCTCTGACTACTTGTAATCTCTGTCTTTCAAATAAATAAATAAAATCTTAAAAAAAATAAAAATGAAATAGTAAGTTTCAGTCTTTAGACATTTACTTTGATAAAATTCCTGGATAATATCAAGTATATGAAGCATAAAAGCTTTGACAAGTAGGATATCTAAGGCAGTTACTTTCATTCTACAGAATAATACAGCAGAAATCTTTCGTTAATTCCTGGAGGTTGGAATTAGAAGCAGGAGTCCTAAGGAAGATTTGTGATTTGCCTTTGCCAGTGCCTTCCCATGTTACATTCTGTTTGGAAATACCTCACTAGATTCTGAGCTCCATGAAGGCAAGCACTCTGTCAGTTTTGTTTGTTGCTGAATTCCTTGGCCTCAGACAGTGCAAAGTAGGAACTTAACGTGTATTTGTTGAGTGATTTAATGAATGGGTGTATAAAGGGGATAAGTAATGAGGTAGATTTTTATTGGTGACATGTGAAATTAAAAGAAGGTCCTTGTGTGTTACTCAGTGGTGATCATGGTGCTTTGAATATAGCATTTAAAATAATACCTCATGGAAAAATAACTGTATTATAAATGAATGACAAATTGGGCACATTTTGGGCTTCAGGAGTTGAAAGACTGCTCTGGCCCTATCTTTCTTTAATGGGGACGAAATAGGATCGTGAGACCATAAAAAGTCTGCCACTGTATGAATCCTATGTTGGACCAGGTATTACTTACCAACTAAAATCTGTTAATATGTAGCATGTAAATGAATTTTTTCCATTTGTGATACTTTAATTCCAGACCTAAAGTACTTTCTGTAAGTATTGGATTTTTTTCATCAATATATTTATATATCTTGGAAAGTTATTTGCTTTCCAAATAGTAGAATAAACATATAGATAATGTATCCTTGCTTACCAAAAAAAAAAAAAAAAATACTATTTGATGTAGTTACAACCACCACTGAAGACTGGAACTATTGACTTGTTGAAAGTTTGAATTAAATTACGTTTGATCGAAACACATTTGATCAACTTGGTGATGTTGATTGACTAAACTTGATTGACCTTATTTGCTTCATCTGTACTTAACCTGCATTTAAAATCTGGAAAAAAAAAAAATTTTTTTTTTTTACATTAAAAGTCGTCCCTCCCCCCCCCATGGAAGAATATTGTGAATTTCCAAGGTAAGAGAAGAAAGTTGGATAATTTGAGTAACTCCATTGTTTCATTTGCTTTCTTATTTAGATGTAGTGCAATGTATCATGTTTGAGGAATTATATGGAGGGGAAAAGACTTTGAAGATATTCTGTGTTTATTATCATTGTCTTTGAAGTTGACCTCTTTTTTTTTTTAAGATTTTATTTATTTGACAGAGATCACAAGTAGGCAGAGAGGCAGGCAGAGAGAGAGGGGGAAGCAGGCTCCCTGCTGAGTAGAGAGCCCGATGTGAGGCTCCATCCCAGGACCCCGAGATCATGACCTGAGCCAAAGGCAGAGCTACCCAGGTGCCCCCGAAGCTGACCTCTTTTTCTGGATGTTTTATGACACATCAGTCACTCACTTGGTAGGGTAACAGGCATTGTCTTGGGTGGTCTGATGTTTTGCCAAAAAGGGGTTCTGATGTAGGATGAATCTATTTCACGCTTGTGACATTGTGTTCGACTCCTGAGTGCTATATCAACTACAGTTGTGAAAGTAGGTGACACTTACTGACTGAATACAGTGCAAAATGCTCCTCATGAATGACCGTTTTGTCCTGATCGCAGTGCCGTTAGGTAGCTACTATTATGATTCCCATTTTAAGAGTTAAGGAAACCAAGGCAGGTTTAAGTGACTTTTTCACAGTTATTATAACTAAAGCATGGTGGGGCAGAATAGGTCAAGCTACACTGTTAAGGATCTTTGCTGTGTTGAAAGGAAGGGCCTAGGTGGTGGCGGTACTTCCAGTACTAGAGAGAAATCCAACCTTAACGATAACAAAGCATCAGTGAAGTAGAACTCAGTTACTATTTCCTACTGCTCTGCGAAGACAGGGAAGGTATTCGTTGGTAGAAGAAGTGGTGTTCAAAGAGGATTACCGTGTGAATTGTGTTTCGGTTCCTTTTGTTAGCCACGGGGGCAGAATGGGGATGTACAGACAGGGATTAGCACATGTGATCTGAGGAGAAGCCTGCTCCAGTCAAGCTTGCCATGTTCAGTCTAGGCACACCTCTGCTTGCCACGTGAGGCTTGGGTTGTGCCTCGTAACTGTCTGGGACTCCTGCACCTCTGGGTGGCAGCCCTTTTATGGAGCCTTCTTGCCGCAGACACTATAGGAATTGAGGTTTGTACTGTGCCCCGTCTCTGTGTGGGTATCATGCGTGACCCCCATTGGCAGTGACGGGGAAGGTGGGGGCTCCTCCCTGGGTGCTTGGTGGGAGAGCTCAGGTCCTGTGGGGGCGGGAACTGGTTCGTTCTTCCTCCTGCTGTCTGGTCTGTGAGCTGCTTCTGGATAGATACTGTGTTGCCACTAGAAGTCACAGAGCCCATTTGTGTTCTGAGCGCGCCTGGTTTTACTGATGAGGCAGTCAGTGTCAGAGGCAGAAAGAACTGCCCGAGGAGACTCAGCCAGTGGCTGGAGGAGCTGGGATCCCTCCTCTGGGCTGTCTGACGTGAACGTCCCGCACTCGACACCACTTCCATCTTGTCTTCGTTATTTTTTCATCTTTGCATTTTGGGCATGTGGTACTTAATCATTTGAGTGAATGAGTGGATAATGCCCGTGGATGCTTCTAGGTGGACGTTAACCATTGCTCTTACCCGGGTATGAAGCAGACGGGGAGATGGAAAACAAATAGGAGTAAGTGGCGAGAGCCCCTGGTCCCGGAAGCCCGACTGGCCGCAGAGGGAAACTCTGTGTCCCGAGTTCCGCCCCATCTGTGTCTTCACAGGTCTGAATTTCTCAGTCTCCAGTCTCGCTTTTGAATCTCTTTCCAGAGCCCTGGCAGAGAAAGCTTTCCAAACTTGCCTGGATGCTGTTTGGATATTGACTTGCAGTATGATTCTTTATTCTGACTTGCCCTGATGGACCTTCCCCTGTTGCCATGAGAAGGAAGTCCTCATGCTACCCCGAGGTCCCCAAAACCACAGTGACCCAGGAGTGGGCACCTCTCGCTGTGTGACTGTGGACAGAGGTCGTTCTCAGTGCGCCTCGGGTTTCTCATCTGTAATGGAAGGGACTTGAAGTAGCAGGTTATCTGAAGTAGTAGCAGTAGTACTGTGTGTGTGTGTGTGTGTGTGTGTGTGTGTGTGAAACGATTGACCTCTTAAATTGCCAGAAACACAAAAGTGCATACATACATAGTTAGTCCTGTAATTCTGTGGGACTCAGACTCCCCTCTCTCAAAGCCCACCCACCTGCCAGTTATCCCATGGAGAGGATCTAGTCTTTACCAGCTCCTATCTCTCATAGTGTATGGGATGCCTGGATAATATAGGCTTTGTTGTTGTTGTTTTAAGCAAATTTGTTGAAAAGAGAATCTTGTCTATTAGCACTTGAACTTGTAGGCAAACAGCCTCTCCTCTGCTGTCCTGACCTACTGCTTACTTGCATTGTATTCAATAAACATCTATCTCCTTAAAAAAAAAAAAAGAACTTTTGAAATTTATAAACCTTACAGCCTGTGTTTTGAGGCACACACACAAAAAAGATTTAGGATTACAGTGTAGACTCCTATCAAATATGTGTTGACAGCTCTGGACTTTAAGACTTCTGGATTATTCCTTCTGACTCTTGACTCCATGCTCTCCTCAACTGTATTTCATACAAATGATGGGATAAAAGTGTTTTCCTTAGAGGAATACATAGTGGAGCGATGGTTCGTGGGTGGAGTTTTAGCCATAGGGAAACATAAGTAATTCATCCTTTTTGTTTTTGTTTTTGTTTAAATACTTGATCAAGTATTTGAGGAGCTCCTGGGGCCACAGAAAAGTTGGAAATCTTCCCTCGCCATGGCTGTTGCTCTCTGCGTGCAGGAATGACCCCTGAAGAGTCCCCATTCCCATGACCCTAAACTCTGAAACTCCTCTCCCTTCTCTCCCCCTCTGTGGGCCTGTTTGCTGCTAGTGCATTCTGCCCTTTCTTGTATAAATCTCACCCACCTGATGGGGCTGCTTTTGAGACCTGGGCTGCTCCTTCTTAGTGGGAAGATTTCAGTCACTTCTAATTTTATATTTCCTTGATTCCTGTCACAGATGGAAGGTAGGAACTCTCAGGGTAAGAGAAAGAGACCACCCCACAGGGCATTCAGAGCACCAGAAAACCACGTGCTACCTACACCCGTTCCAGCAGACATTCTCTAGAGTGGAACCATACCTTTCAACAAACTAGCGTTTTGCTCATAACATGCTCACCAGTCCCTCATATATTTGAATCAAACCTTTGTTTCATGTGCATGTATTTTCAAAGGGAAATAAGTGAGCAAAATCAAATATTTGGTTTACAGCAGTTAAGATGGTTAAATGCAAACGTTTTTGGCTTGCCCCTCTTTCCCCTCCGTATTCTTCTGCTCCTGCTCTCCCTTCCATTTAGGGAGATAGACTGTTGCCCAAGGACTCTGGGATTTTATTTACTGCCTGGTGGAAACAGTTGGGAGGGGAGGAAAAAAAAGGCAGAGCAAT
Organism: Mellivora capensis; assembly: GCA_004024625.1. Lineage (NCBI taxonomy): Eukaryota > Metazoa > Chordata > Mammalia > Carnivora > Mustelidae > Mellivora > Mellivora capensis. The sequence continues at coordinate 22,494 of PISX010014530.1, forward strand.
CCAAGCATTTTGAAACAGTTTCTTGGCATTTTTTTTTTGGCAGCCAAGATAGGCCTGCTCAAAATATTTTTTTAAAAAATGTTTTACCTTCATGGGCTCTGTTTTTGCCAGTGTAAACGTTTCCAAATTGTTCTCTTGATTTCTCTCTTAAGAACTCAGGCAACTGGTGTAACACACACACACACACACACACACACACACATTAATCTTGTTCTTTTGGTTTTAAAAATGCAATTATTTCTGTTGAGGAACCATTGTGAAGCCGCAGTTGTTCGAAGATAACTCACAGAACTCCGTGGAAGAGGCCTGTGACAGAAGTGATGACCACGATGACGACCTGACAGCACCTGGTGTTTGTGGAAATGCGGACTTAGAACTTAGCATCTCCCAGATCCCGTGTGGGTAGTTGAATGTGGGACTGAAAGATGTAGGAAGAGACTTTAATGGGATGAGTGGATTCTGGCGGTAAAAGGTAGTGGATGAGTGATGTTAGTTAATGACCAACAGTTAATTGGCAAAGGAGTTTTTCCAGTTATTCATGTTTACAAGCTATTTGTAGTTATTTTGCTTAAACATTTTATTTATTTATTTATTTATTTATTTGATAGAGAGCAAGTGAGCAACAAGCAGGGGAGAGGCAGAGGGAGAGGGAGAAGCAGATTCTCCACTGAGCAGGGAGCCCTACATGGGGCTTGATCTCAGGACCCTGGGATCACGACCTGAGCCAAAGACAGATGCTTAAGGGACTGAGCCATCCAGACACCCTTATTTGTAGTTATTTTTATTGATATATCTGTAAGACAACTCTTTTGGGGTAAGTTTATTTTGCTATTTGAATTCTTAAAAGGCATAAAAAGGCTAAATACCTAATCTCACCAAGCTGTAGGAGAGTAAAGATTTGGGGGTTTTGTTTGTTCTTCCCTTAAAACAATTTACCTCTGAATATTTCATATGTAAATTTTTTTTTTTTCTGGATCTGGATAAATAATAGAAGATACTGGAACAAGCTTTTGATTCTATACTTGTCAAGAGTTAATTTTTTGGTTTTGAGTAAGTTACTTAATTCCTTAGGTCCTCAGTTTCCCCATCTGTAGAATGACATGATTGGGCTAGATGATATCCAAGTCTCTTCTAGCTGTCTGAATACTGCTTTTCATCAATGAAGTTATAACTGGCCATCTTGCAGAATGTAGAATACCAGACTGTTATCACATGAATTGCAGATTCAGGCTGGGGAATTCCACAAAGCCATTTACTGTAATTAGCTTGTCGTGCTCAGTGAGGACCACATAATGATGTTATTTTATTGTTCAGTGAGTTAAATTTTACAAATTCCCCAGTTGCCAAAAATGTGATGCATCCTGCTGGCCTGGGCAAACATACTGCTTTCCCGAGTTGCATTGCACATGATAATAGACCTCATGGTTTTCTGAGCTCATGTGCGAGGTAATGCTATCTTCCAAATGGGAAAAAATGACATCCGTCCCTCTCTCTAAAGAGGACATTTTTTTCTCCACTTTAAAAATAATTCCATTACCAAATGTAAACATGCATGTGATCGCTTCCAAATTTATACCCTATGCTTTAATACTAGTGTAAACAAATCATTGCTTAGAAACTGAAAACTAAGATCTTTATTCCTTCGGTAATCTGATTACTTAAAAATTAACAGGAAATCGCTCTATTCTGTGCTTTTTCAAAAAAACTAAACATATCCATGTAAATTGCTAGTGGTCTTGATTGAAGGAAACATGTTTTTAAAATATAGATGGGGAAGGCTTTTATTCTGGTGATGGTGATAGGAATAGAGTTTTATCAGACTAAGCTTCCTGCAGATAACATTTATAAACTCTTGGTAAAATGTAACATTGATGACTTGAAGATACCAGAGAGCAACTGAAAGTAGACTGAAACTGAAAGCAACTGGAGAAGAGTTCATTCTTAAAAGCAGTGAATAGCCTTTGGGTAAAGTTAACGTTTATATATTTTGTTTTTGCCTGATGGCATTCTCCAGTCTGTGCAGAGTAGGGTGGCTAGACCTAGAACAGAAAGTGGCAGTTACTGACTCGAGTCAGGAGATGAATAGCATTTGTGACTGCCAGAGTGACTGCAAAGTGAGACACTTCCAGGAAAGGAGGGAGTCGCAGTAGGGAAAGCCCCAACATCTGTATATAAACTCTGCCCAAATTCCTGGCTGATCCATGGGGAGACTCTACAGTTTCCAGTGAAATGCAAAAGCTGGATAGCTGAAGAAACTGAGTAGTTCAGCCAGTGCACACCATAGGGAAATAGAATTTAGAGTTTGAATCTAGCCAAATAACTGTCTGGCCAAAATTCTTCAGAAGAAGATAGTCTCTACACCATGATGTTCATAATATTCTTTCCATAATACCAATCATGAGAAAAAAAAGAAATATGACTCGGTCAAGAGAAGAAGCAGTCAGTAGAAAACAACCCCAAGATGACTGAGATGCTGGAATTCATGCAATGGGACTTTCAAAGCAGCTATTGTAAATATTTTCAACTTCAAATATCATAATGAAACAACATATGGGGAATTTTAATAGAAAACATAAAAGTGGAAGTAGGATAAAGAGTAAAGAAGAAAGGAAGTTATCCCATATGGAGAAAAGAGAAAAGTGATAAAAATAGAAAGTCTCAGTACCATTGGGATAAAATAAATTAATACATACGTATTTGTAATCTCAGAGGGCAAGAGAGAGCATATGGCAGGAAAGAGGTTTGAAGGATTACCTGGCTCAAGCTAGGTAAATACAAAGAAGACCATACCTAAGGCACTTCACAGTAAAACAGCTGAAAATCAAAGATAAAAGATAATCTGGAAAGCAGACAAAATAAAGAGATATACTGTAGAGCAATGATATAAATGACAGGTCACTTTTCATCAGGAACAAGGGAGATTATAAAATGGTGAAACCTTTTTCAGGTGCTGAAAAATCCAATTACCTACTTGGAATTTTATGTTCAAAGAAAAATAGTCACAAATGAAGATAAGATAAAGATATTTTCAGAAAAAATGAAAATGGAGACAGTTTGCTGTAGATTGGTACATCAAAAAATTCCAAAGGAAGTTCTTCTGCCTGAGGGAAATGGCGTGAGTTGGGAACTAAATATAATAGCGTGGAGATTTATTATATAAGTTGATGTTAAATTCTTACATTTTTCTATATATCACAAGGTGTAGAGTGCTGTAGAGATTTCAAAGGTAGTGAGATCTGTGAAGCTTATTCTTACAAGGATGAGAGAGTAATCAATGGCAATTTTATGGTTCTTTTAGTTTTCAGAGTTTTTTAATAGTGCCGTGTATTCACAGGATCATGCTCTCAGGATTGTTCGAGAACAGGCATTTAAAAGATAATATGAAAGATTAAGAAAGAGAAGGAGGTGGTGATGGTGATAGTGGATATAGATTGATCACATATTAAAAGGACAGGAGCTAGTTGCAGGAGCAGATTAAAATAAATTTTATTTTTTTCAAAGAACTAGCTCCTGGTTTCATTGATCTGTTGGATTACACTTGTGGTGAGCACCAGGTGTTGTAAGGAAGTGTTGAATCCCTATTTTGTACACATGAAACTAATATTATGTTTATGGTGATGAACTGGAATTTAAAGACTTAAAAATATTTAACTCCTGAGAGTTACTTTTTTTTTTTTTTTAAGATTTTATCTGTTTACTTGAGAGAGAGAATGTGTGTGTGTGCACAAGCTGGGGTGGGGGTGTGTGCAGAGGGGCAGGGAAAAGAAAAGGGAAAGAATCTCAAGAAGACTCTGCACCCAGCTGGGAGCCCAACATGGGGCTCAGTGTCACAACCTTGAGATCATGACCTGAGCTGAAACCAAAAGTCAGATGCTTAGTGGACTGAGCCACCCAAGTGCCCTGATTGAGGGTTACTTTTTTTTTTTTTTTAAACTTGCTGACTCTGAGAGGGTAGTAAGGGAGAGGAAGGTGCTGATAACCTGGTTCTAGTGGGAGCAAGAGCCAGAGCTAATCTATATGTTTATAGAATCTACAGATTCATAATTCTGTAGAATCTGTAAGTAACTAGGTGATCCAAACCTAATGGGGTTTTGATGTTAAAACTTAGGCCCTCTTTAACAGTACCCTTTCCCTTCCACAAAGAACTAATAACAATTGGAGGACAGTCTTCTGTATTTCTTATGCCCATATAGTCATGTGTTTTTTTTAATTGTTTAATAAACCATAGGGGCATAATACATAAATGTTTCTGAATCATGATCTTCTCACTTAAAAGAGATCATAGAAACTCTTCCATAACATGAATAGAATTCCTTTTAATGGTTATAATATTCCACATTACCAATGTTCTGATTTATTAGATGATTCTTCGACTAATGGTCAGTTATTTTCCAGTATTTTTTTTCTTTGCTATTATAAACAGTGATTCAGTAAACATGTCAAATATATACTTACATTCTAGGTTATTATTTCTTTGGAGTGAATCATAGGCTGTGATTACTAGGTCAGTGGGTATGTTCATTTTGAATTTAGGTTTCTCTAGATTGATTTCGAAATTCTTTTAAAATTCGTATTTCCACCAGTGATGCTCTTCCCACTTTATATTCCTGTCAGCAGGAGTTGTCTTTTTTTTTCCCCCCCAAATATTGGTAATTTGAAAAAATGAGCAAAGTAAATATCAGAAGCAATTTAAAGTTTGTATCACTGGTGTGGTTGGGATGCCACAACATTTTAGATTTACTCTTCAGAGTACCTGGGTGGGTCAGTTAAGGCCTGACTCTTGATTTCGGCTCAGGTTATGATCTCAGGATCGTGAGACCAAGCCCTGCATCAGGCTCTGCACTGGGAGTGGAGCCTGCTTAAGATTCTCTCCTCTCCTTCTGCCCCTTCCCACCTCTCCCTTTCTAGTTTAAAGAAAAAAAAAAAAAAAGATTTAGTCTTCAGTAAATTGCCCATTCATATCCCTTGTCCATTTTCCTTTGAGGTTTTATTTCGTTCCTGTCGGGTTACCAGTTTTATCATTCCTTTAAAAGAGGAATCTCTGTATCTGTATCTGTATCTAATACCCTTACTTTTTATGTGCCTTGCAGATGCTCGCTCTCATCTTGTATTTAATAACTTTTATAAAAGTGTCTTTTTATATCCAAACCATTTCTATTTCTTAAACTCAGTATAATTTTCCACGAAGTCAGATTTAAATTATTGGCTTAGAAATTCTGGTGGAACACGTGATGGCTACTCTCAGAGCAAAGCACTCCTAGTGGATGGGAGCTGGAGAGGACTGCCTTCGTCACCTTCTCTGAATAGGCCCACCACGCCAGGCCTTCAGTTGGATACCTGCCAGCCGAAGCTTAGGGGTTCTTTAGTTCTAGCACAGGAGGATCCAGTGTGGCTTGATTTACTTGGTTGGATTTTGCTGCTCCTCATGTACTTCTGTACTCATTGTTCTCCAGACATATTGAAATAGCCACATTTTTTTTCACCAGGTATATTAGTTTTAGGAAAAAGCCCAGTGTTTCCAACAGTGTGGATCTTGCAGGTTCTATAGGGCAGTGGGTATTTTGTTTCAGCTGGATCAAGCCCTAGAAGAGGATTGGAACAGATGTTTGAATTTGGTTAAATGGTTTCAATATTTATTACTTAGGTGACCTAGTTTAGCAGCAGTTGTAATAGAAAAAAAACAAGGCCATTTGGGGAAAACAGAGTTTATTGCATTCACCTTAAAAATCGAAAGAATTTTCTTTTTTATGTAGTTTCAGGGTAGGGAAATAAACCATTGAGAGATTCTCTTTCTACTTAACTGATACCTAAATGTATACTACATTAAAAACAAATACATCTCACATGAAATATTTCTTAATGTGACTAGAGAACTCCCTAACTGGAGTTAGGTTTGTTGATGTGTTTATAACTGAATTTCAGAGCTGGTGAGGGGGTTACTTGGGAGGTTTTCTCATAGATCCCTCTGTTTTATAGACGAGGAAACTGAGATTGGACTCTGACCCTTGGCTCAAAGATTCAGTGGTACAGGCAGAATTATGATTTTAATTGACCAAATCTGATCCTTCCACCATCTTGAACACTGTGAGGACCTTGCCTTGGAGAAGTGCACCCCTGGATCCTCGTACCCATTGTATCTGTCCTTGACACTCTCTAGATGCCCATCAGAGAGCTCAGTGTAAGGAAAATGTTGGTAATTGGGAAGGGGGAAATAGTGAAAAAATAGTTTTGTCTGACATGTTCCCACTATCAGTTCTGTTTTTCCAGGTTTACAGGTAATGAGAGGGAGTGTATGAAGTTAGCATCCAAAACCAAAAACCATGAATGTCTCTTCTTGCTGCCACCAGGGTCCATGATGGAGAGTTGACTTAAAAAATTCATGTAAATATGACAGCTACAACAGTGCTAGGGGGAAGAATTTGGAGAGAATGAGCACAATTAAGTATGAAAAGCTTCCCAGGCAGGTGGATAGAGGTGGATGTTATTTCCCATGTCTGGCAAACAGGATGTTAATTCCTCCACTGCCGTAAGAAGAGGGTCATTGGAGAATGTAGGGCGTTAGGGCTGCTGACACCGAAATCTCAGTGGGTTCAAGGAGTGGCTACTCAAGTGAAGAGTGTCAGAGAGCAGGAAGAAAAAAGACTGAAGTGATAATATAGGGGATGGAACCATATTCCTGGTCATTACTGTAGAACTGGCATATGAAAAAGTTGGCTAAAAGGGACAAGAACATGCTTAGAATTTGCTGAGATGAGCAAGTGTTATTGCTGTATTGCCAGAAATACTGGAGGCTGGAGGTCAGGGGCTTAGAAACCTGCCTTCTCCCTTCCTCTCTGACTGCAGTGCTATTTTTTTTTTTTTTTTTATAGATCTGGGATCTTTATTATGTATTTTTCCCCCAGTGGTGGTACAACATAGATAACAAAATTTGCCATTTTAACCATTTCAAGTATATAATTCATTAGCCTTAATTACATTCACAGCGACCGTCACCACCGTCTGTTTCTGAAATTTTCCTCACACCAAACCAGAAACTTTGTACCTATTAAACAAAACTCTCATCCCTTATCCCTATTCATTATACTTTGTGTCTATAAATTTGCCTGTTTTTAGGTACCTGATAAAGTGGAATTGTACAAGATGTTTCCTTTTTAATCTGCCTTATTTCACTTGGCATAACATTTTCCAGGTCCTTCCACATTATAGCATGTGTCAGGGCTTCAGTCTTTTGTAGAGTTGGGTCATGTTCCATTGAATGTGTACATCACAATTTGTCGATCCATTTGCCTGTGAAGGGCATATCTTGGGTTGTTTCTACCTTTTTGACTATTATGAATGATGCTGCCATGAACATTGGTGTACACTTATCTTTTTGAGTCCTTGCCTTCAGCTGTTTTGGGTTCATACCTGGCAGTAGAATTGCCAGATCATCAGTAATTCTGTGTTTAGTTTTTTTGAGGAACTGCCAAACTGTTTTTCATAGTGGCTGTGGTGCTGGGTCCCTTGACTCCTGCACGAGCATGGAGGGCTTTCCTTTGTAAGTGTATCAGTATGAACAACTCATCTTAAGGTTGCTGAATGGGAATATTCTGAACTCATGGTCTTAAAAAAAAAGTCTGAAGTTACTTATAAGACTTTGAGACAAATGTTGCTTTCCTCTTAACTATTCATTTGAGTCATTTCTGAATATGAACTCTAATATAACAGAGTGGTGAAATTGTGTTTTTGTGCGGTCCTCTTTACCTGGTGGAGGAGAAAGAAAGAATCGAACACCCTTGTGGGCATATCAGATTTTGTGCTAGGTGTGCTAGGTATTTCCAGACATCAGGGGGGAAAAATCACATTTTGTGTTTGTCTTCATGTTAACTTTATGAGGTGGATGGTATTCTTCGATTACAATGAGGAAACTGAGGTAATTTTCCCCTTCCTTCCCATAGTAAGTAGTAGAGTCAGGATTTGGTTCCTAAAATTTGATTAAAAAGCCTTGCAGTTGGCAGTTCCCCAATAGAGTAGAAGACTTACTGTTTATATTTTGGAATTTTTTTGGATTGTATTCAGTTAGGTTTCCTCTGGGCTTTCTTAGTTCAGATAAATAGATGCCTACAATTCCTTTTTAGCTTGTGTTCAGGGACATTGTCCCAAGTAACCAAATGTGGCAGCTCATTTTTGACAAAACTTAGGACTTTAGTTATTAATAGTATTTCCTTCTGTGGTTACTTGCTAAATAACTTAATCCATTTCAAGGTTTTGATTATTTTAGTCTTCTGGGTTTTTCAAGGCCATTGAATAATTACCTCATTCTTGGTAGATAGGATATCGGTCTCATTAGCATGTAGCTTCGATAATTAACAATAGAAGGAAAGAGAAGATATGCATTGCTGTGATTTTCTGTTTCATCCCCCCCCTTGCTGTTTATTGGTCTCCTTTTTTCTTTTTGTGAATAAGTAATATTGGTATCTTACTCACAGAGTGCTTTCTCCTTTTCAGAGTACCTATAAATACGTGATTTGATACAGGTTAAAAAAAATCACAAAAGGTAATTGTGGTAGGATACTTATATTTTGTAAACTCATAGAATAGTTTAAATACAAAAATAACAGAGAAAAACCTTAAATATCCATGCACCAGTTTTTATGCTTAACAACCCAAAAGTTAGTTGTTTTGTTTATACTCAGTCTGCTTCTCTGCTTCCCTCTGATTATTTTGAAATCAGCCTATAAATGTTTCAGCATGTATCTGTAAAAGATACGGGCCCTTAATAAGTAGCTGCAAGACTATTAGCCTACCCAAAACAAATAAAATCAATAAAATTTCATGTATCTAAATTTCCCCAAATGTTTCATAAGTACTTCCTAGATCAAAACCACGTTCATCTGTTGCAATAGAGTTCTGTTTCTCCCATCGTTTAATCTCCCCTCTTTTTACTGGAAGTTTCTCGCAGAAACTATAGTGTTTGTTGGCGGTACCCCTGTGATGTTCACGTGTATTCTGCCTCGCTGAATTTCCTATAAATGTGTATAGATCTCGAGGCTTGGTCAGATTCGAGTTTGATTTTTGATTGGACTTCTTCACAAGTAGGCTTCTCTCTTCCATTGGGGAGAACATGTTGTCTCTCTTTGTGATGTTAGCAGCCATTGATAATCAACACCTACATCTTTTTTTTTTTTTTTAAAGATTTTATCTATCTGACAGAGAGATCACAAGTAGGCAGAGAGGCAGGCAGAGAGAGAGGGAAAAGCAGGCTCCACGCCAAGGAGAGAGCCCGATGTGGGGCTCGATCCCAGGACCCCGAGACCACGACCCGAGCCGAAGGCAAAGCCTCAACCCACTGAGCCACCCAGGTGCCCCTCAACACCTACATCTTATAAGGGTTTGCCAGCAGTGGTGTTTTAATCCTGTTCCTTTTTCATTTTCTTTCCTCAATTATTTGGCTGGGGTTCAGTTGTATAGGGAAGTAGTAGGCATATTAGGCTTCTCCAGAGAAACAGAACCAGCAAGTATGTATGTATGTATAAAGAGATTTATTGATGGGGAATTGGCTTATGTGGTGAGTCCAGCAGGTCAGACCCGGAGAACCAGTAGTTCAGGTAAATTTCAAAGACAGTCTGCTGCTAAGAGTTTGCTGTTAGCCAGGGAGGCCTTCAACTCACCCACCTTGTGAAGGGTCCTCTGTTTACCTGGTACAGAGACTTAAGTGTTAATCTCATCCAAAATTACCCTTCAAGTTGACATACAAAAATACCCATCACATGACGGTATACTATGTTTGATTCTATCCTTTCATGGACCAGTTTTGAAATGAGTTGATTATCTAGCATTTTCCAAACGTGAGTTAGGAAATTTTTCTTTCTTTCTTTCTTTTTTTTTTTTTAATAACTTGGGGCTTCAACTCATGACCCTGAGATCAAGAGTCAGATATTAACCGACTAAGCCACCCGGGCGTCCCCACTTAGAATTTTTTTAAATGGATGGATGGATTGAATGGATGTATTTAAACACATATGAATTATTTCAGATCATCACTTTTTCTTACCAATGCTGAAATTTTTTCATCCTTGGCTAATGGGGCTTCTTCAAATTATTCTATCAGACCTTTTGGGTATATAACTGACATCACCCTTCCCATTTCTGATAGGGAGAATTCGCATCTTATTTTGTTTTTAAAATCAGTCTAGCTGTGGTTTTATCAGTTTCACTGATCTCAGATAGCTTTTGCATTTAGTGATTTTTCTCTGTTTCTGTATTTCATTGATTTCTGCCCTGACCTTTATTTCATTTCCTCTCCATTTTGGGTTTCATTTTTTTCTAGTTTTGTCTATGTGGAAGCTGAGGTCATTGATTTGAGACCTTCATTTCTAATACAGGTGCTTAGCCCTACACGTTTGCTCCTTGATAGTGGTTTATCAGCAGCCCGTAAATGTAGATAGATTGTGTTTTCATTTTTCAGAATTCAAAGTAATTTTGAGTTTTTCTTTTGATTCCTTCTTTGATCCTTTTTTTTTTTTTAAGTTTTTGTTTATGTATGTGACAGAGAGAGAGAGAGACAGTGAGAGAGGGAACAGAAGCATGGGGAGTGGGAGAGGGAGAAGCAGGCCTCCTGCCCAGCAGGGAGCCTGATGTGGGGCTCGGTCCCAGGAGCCTGGGATCATGAGCAGACGCCCAACGACTGAGCCACCCAGGCGCCCTGATCCTTTGGGGTTTTTTTTTATAGCTGACAAAATTGTACATATTTAAGGTCTATAATGTGATGGCTTGCTATGTGTAATTGTAAAATAATTATACAATCAAGCTAATTAACATTTATTCACAAGTTATTGTGGTGAGAATACTCGCAATCTACCTTCTTAGGAAATTTAAACTAATAAATATCGTAATATTAGTTATAACCACCATGCTGTATGTATGGTGTATTTCCCAGGACTTGTTCATCTTTTTTTGTTTGTTTGTTTTTACCTAAATCCAGTTAACATACAGTGTAATATTGGTTTCAGGTGTATGAAATAGTAGTTAGTCCTTCTGTAGAACACCTGTTCACAGCAAGTACCTTCCTTCATCCCCGTCACCAATGTCACTCCGCCCCCACCTGCTGCCCCTCTGGTAATCATCAGTTTGTTCTCATAGGTAAGAATCTGTTTCTTGGTTTGTCTCTCTTTTCTCCCCCTGTGATCTGTTGTTTGACTTCTTAAACTCCACATATGAATGAAACCATATGGTATTGGTCTTTTTCTGACTGATTTTGCTTAGCATGATACTCTCTAGCTCTATTCCAATTGTTGCAAATGACAAGATTTCATTCTTTCCTGTGGATATATCTATATATCTCTATCTATGTATATATATGACTATAAAAGATCTTTCTTGTGGCTATATATATACACACACATATATATATACACATTCCATTGTGTGTGTGTATGTACATATGCATATATATATATACACACCCCATATCTTTGTCCATTCATCAGTTGATGGGCATTTAGGCTCTTTCCATAATTTGGCTATTGTAAATAATCTATAAACACTGGGGTGCATGTATGCTTTTGAATGACTATTTTTGTATTCTTTAGGTAAATATGTAGTAGCACAATTGCTGGATCTTAGGATAGATCTATTTTTAACTTTTTGAGGAACCTCTATACTCTTTCCAGAGTGGCTGCACCAGTTTGCATTCCCACCAACAGTGTAATAGGATTCCCCTTTCTCTGTGTCCCCACCAACACCTGTTGTTTCTTGTGTTGTTAATTTTGAGCTATTCTGATAGGCATGAGATGATATCTCATTGTAGTTTTGATACATATTTCCTTGATGATCACTGATGTTAAACATTTTTTTCATGTGTCTGTTGGCCATTGGTATGTCTTCTTTGGAAAAATGTCTGTTCATGTCTTCTGCCCATTTTTTAACTGGATTTTTTTTTTTTAGTTTGATAATCAACTCTTTATAGATTTTGGATACTAGCCCTTTATCTGGTATGTCATTTGCGAGTATCTTCTCCCATTCAGTAGGTTGCCTTTTAGTTTTTCGATTGTTTCCTTCGCTGTGCAGAAGTTTTTTATTTTGATGACGTTCCAGTAGTTTATTTTTGTTTTTGTTTCCTTTGCCTCAGGAGACATGTCTAGTAAGAAGTTGCTATGGCCGATGTCAAAGAGGTTATTGTCTGTGTTCTCCTTTAGGATTTTGATGGTTTTCTGCCTCACATTTAGGTCTTTCATCCATTTTGGATTTATTTTGGGGTATGGTATAAGAAAGTGGTCCAATTTCATTCTTCTGCCTCTTGCTATCCACTTTTCCCAACACCATGTGTTGAAGGTGTAGAGACTTCTTTTTTCCATTGGATATTCTTTCCTACTTTACCAAAGATTAATTCACCATGCAGCTGTGTGTTTATTTCTGGGTTTTCTATTCTGTTCCATTATCTTTATGTCTGTTTTTGTGCCAGTACCATGCTGTCTTGATTGCTACAGCTTTGTGATATAACTTACATAAGTCCAGAATTGGGATGCCTCCAACCTTGCTTTTCTTTTTCACAAAGTTGCTTTGGCTATTCGTTGTCTTTTGTAGTTCCATGCAAATTTTATGACTGTTCTAGTCCTGTGGATTCTGGTTGCTTTGAAGTTCACAAATTTAGTTTAGTTTTTAGTTTACAAATATTTAGAAAATTTTCCAGAGATCTTTCTGTTATGATTTCTGATTTAATTTTATGATGGCCAGAGAACATAGTTTGTATGACTCAAGCCCTTTAAAAATTATTGACACTTTTTATATGCTGAAATTATGGTCTATCTTGGTAAATACTCTGCATGCATTTTGAAAAACATGTGTTCAGCTGTTGTTAGGTGGGGTGTTCTTTGAATGTCAATTAGGTTAAGTTGGTTGATAGCATTAAGTCTTTTATATCCTTACTGATTTTCCAATGTACTTGTTCTGTCAATTTTTTTAATGGGTATTGAAACAGGAACTAAAACAACAAAATTATCTGTTTCTCATGGCTTTTTTTTTTTTTAAGATTTTATTTATTTATTTGGCAGAGAGAGACATAGCGAGGGAGGGAACACAAGCAGGGGGAGTGGGAGGGAGGGAGAGTGGGAGGGAGAGGGAGAAGCAGGCTCCCCACGGAGCAGGGAGCCCGATGTGGGGCTTGATCCCACGGTCCTGGGATCATGACCTGAGCTGAAGGAAGACACCCAGTAACTGAGCCACCCAGCGCCCCATCATGGCTTTTTTTTTTTTTAAACAGTTTTTACTTCACATACTTCGAAGCTCTGTTATCAAGTGCACAGCTGTTTAGGATTCTTGTGTCCTCTTGATAAATTGACCCTTTATCCTTATGAAATGATCCTTTTTATCCTTAGTAATATTCTTTGCTCTGAAATCTACTCCGCCTGTTATTAACATAGTCCTAGCCACTCCAGCTTTGTTCTGATTCATGTGAACATGTGTAATCTTTTCTCAATCTTTTGCTTTTAACATGTCTGTCATGATAGTTAAAGTGGGTTTGTTGTAGGCAGCTGTTTAGTTGGTTCTTGCTTTCTAACCAGTCTGACAAGCTCTGGCTTTTAATTGAGTTGTTTAGACCATTTCCTTTTTTTTTTTCCCCCCAAGCACTTGATTTCAGCCAACTTCATTTTTTATTTCCGAAGTGCTGGGATTATTTCATTAAACTTTCCAAGAGGAGGTCTTTTCCCCCTTGCTTCTTAACGTTTCCTCTTCATTACAGCTCTTTGATTATATTTTCCCCTCTTCTAGGAACTTGGGATTAGATGGGTTGAGAATTCCTGGGATGTTTTCTTGTAGCAGTAATGTTCAAAAGAGTGTCTCCTAACCAGGGCTGTGCGGAGACACGGGTTCCCTCTTGGCGGCCAGTTGTGAGACACCACAAGTTAGACATTTCTTTAGAGAAGATATGGAGGACCATTTGAAGAAAGGGCAGATGTGGGAAATTGTAGGTGCAGCTCTCAGCCTTGTCTGTTACCCCGGCAGGTCATGCCAAGCCCTGAACACATGTGACCTTCCTGGCATAACTAAACACATGTGGTTGATTGGACTCGCCCATCTTTAGAAGGCAGTGTGGCAACTCTTTTCCCACCGTCTCTTCATGGTGCGCTCCCTTCCCATGCTAAGCATTTTAACAAAAAGTTCTTTCCAACTCTATGTTGTACTGTTCCTGCAAGGAATTCTAGTAAATGATTTTTTTTTTTAATTGCTATTCCATGCCATTTTCAGTGATAGGCCAGCCCCCTCTTCCAGGTTACCAGCCAGGCAATCTGAGTCCAGGGCTACGTCCCTGGCCTCATAGGGCTTACAAAATACATAGGAGTTTGTGCAGATTTTTATCTCCTCTAGAGCTTTTCATGGCCATTCCCATAGGCCATTTGCTCTTTACTCCTGTCTCTTAAAATTGTTTGGTGATAGTAGCACGTGTTGAGAACAGGGTTTTTCAACTTTGGTCCTACTGATATTTGGGGCAGATAATTCCTTCTCGTGGAGAACTGTCCTGTACACTGGAGGACATTCAGTAGCTCCCTGGCTCCTCCCCACAGGATTGAGCCTCTCACCTCTGAGTCGTAAAGTCTGAAAATGTCTCTCATGTTGCCACATGCCCCTGGGGGCAGAATCACTCCCAGGAAAGAACCACTTGCCAAAGACCATTGGTTCCCAAAGTACTTGGTTCCGTTTTCCATGTTTATTAATAATGACCACCACAGTGTACTTAATTTCCAAGCATTCCCTCCCCCACCCCCCGCAATATCTACCTTCTTTCATTTCATTTCCTCAGTCCCCTACTGGTCTATCCCCTACACTTAGCTGTTTCATATACTCTTCTCTTTCCTTCTGTTCTCCAGACTTTGTGTTTGCTTGTTTCATTGTACTTTCACTGTGTGTGTTCTGGCAGACTCCAGCTCTGCCTTATCCTGTTCCTGGCAATCTGTCTGTGCTGCCCTTTGATCTCATCAGCAGCAGTCTTTTACCTCCTAATCCTTTTCTTGGTCTGAAAGATAATTTGGTATGAATGGGCTCACCACAAAAATTAGTCTCCCTTCACATGTGTGTTATGCTGTCCTATGACCTGTTCTTAGTTGTCTGTTTTTTCTTGGTCCTTCCCTCTGTGCATCTCAGCCTCGAGAACTCTGTTTCCTCCACCAAACCGTAGCTGGCATCTCATGTACTTGAGTGTACCACCTCTCCCTTGAGTAGCACGTGCCCATGCTTCTGAACAACTTGGAACCCATGCAGGACACCTAGGAACCCTTGAGTTTTGTCGTCAGAAACTGGCCCTGAGAGTCTGGACGTGACTCTTCGTGGCCTCCTCCAGCTCTGTTTTCTTCCCCTTCTGGTTTCTCTTAGTCTGGATTATAAACCTGAGTACGCTACGCATAGGGGAAAGGTTTGGATCACATTAGACTGGACTTCTGTGGGAAACATTTTATGGCCTGTTGGGGGTTTCCTTCTGTGAGGTCCAAAGCTCTTTCCTTAAGTGGAAAGGGGCTTGTGTTTTGCCAGATCCTCCCACCCATTCCACAGGTCAAATAATGAATCTAGTAGAAATATGGAAAAGTTTAGTCCGTACGTGTGCCAAAAATTGCCACTCTGAAGGCAGCAGTGTAAACAGTGTGTGACTAATCCTTTCTTTTAAGGAAAGAAATTATGCGATTGTTTCCCCTCTGCTTATAAAGATACAGAGGTTTCCACAGACTCAGGTCTTCAGATGGCCAGCGCTACCCCTAAGCTCCAGCCTCTTTTTCCTTGTCTGTCTTATCCATGTGTCACAGCACACCACCTATCAAGTGTATGGCCCGTTGCAGCCACACTTCTGTCACTACTGAAAACACACTGTGGATGGTACCAGTGACCTCCCAACCCAGGCATGACCTTTCCTCATTTCATTCCTTGCTTTTTCTGCTGCAGTTGGCAGGTGATGTTCTCTCCTTTCCTCCAAGGAACTTTCTTCCATTTATTCTTTCGGGACTCACATTATTCTTGTTTATCTCCTAATTTCTCCCCCATTTTCTCTCTATGTCCCTACCCTCAAGTGTGAATATCCTCCAGACCCTGTGGCTCTGTTTTCTTTTTTTCGGAAACATTTTTGCCTTTGAAGAAGCTGGCTCCTCTTAGAACATCACTTTTCCACATCTTGGAGGCTTTCCCTAACTGCCCCTCGGAGACTTGCTCCGTGTTCTGTCTCGAACATAATTGTTGTCCTCACAAACTGACCCTTTCTTCTGCCTACCGTAACTCAGCATGCTTCTTTGCTGTTTCTTTTCCCCTTGGCCTTGAACAAAAGTAACTGTCCAATCAACTAGGCTTGAAACCTTCATTGTCACCTGAGTCCTTTTCCTTTTGCCCCCAACTGTCCTGCCTTTAAACCTCAAGTCCTGTTGGTCCTTCTGGTAGTTTGTCTCCACCCAGCCATTTCCTCATTTATTCCTCTTAGATGCTCTGTAAACACTTCTTGCTATAAAAAGTGAAGATTTAGCTCATTTACCTCAGCTCTTACTCCCCATCCTTTCTATCAAAATCATTATTTCATTTTCGTAGCCTGTGTACACCCCAAGAGCAGATTGTGCCTATGTTTTTTCTTGTCAACATCATCTCTCAAGGTCATGAATCTTATCTGATGACTTTGCATTTCATAAGGTGAGGGCAGTGGCTGTCCCAGTCTTGCCTCCCCTTCTCCTGTTCTTCAAGAATCTTCCAACCTTCTCTGGCTAACTCTGTACATTAATATCACCAGAGTTGGGAACCTGGTTCTTCCTGACAGTTACAGCATTTGCAATATTTTGTCCATGGGAGTACCACTCAGTGCTGGGGTTTCTCTCTGTGTGTCGTGGTTCGCTCTCATGTGTGCTCCTTGAAGAAGAGTGTTCCTCGTATCACGTTTGAATGTATTCTCCATTTTTCTTTCCAGTGGTTGCATTTTATACCATATAGTCAAGTGTCTCCAACATTGCAGTTGTATTTTCCATTCTTGTGACTCCTCCCCCCGCCCCCCCCCCCACCCCCCGATCATTGTCCTGGAACTCCCTGTCTTCCTGATTTCCTGGCACGCATCTTTTCAGGGGGAAAATGGGAGACCAGTCTTTGAGCTAGAGGAACCCAGAATCCAGAATGAGAAGGCCTTGCTCTGGGAGTAGGGAGCAGTAAGTTTTGTGGTTTGTACAACATAGTTCCATTCTTTTAGAGAAGAGTATGCATTTTTTCCCCCCTCAGAAGGGTAGAAGTCTGACTTCTGGATGTTCTGTTTGCTAGAGTTGGGGAGGATAACTGCCTTTATATAAAGATTTTTAGTTAAGACACCAGTGTTCAGCTCTACTTTTTTTTTTTTTTTTTTTAAATCACCCTTTGCTTTACTTGGTTTCAGGTCCAAAACTCCTCTGTGTTTCCCTGAGAAGATTGTCTCCTTTGTGCCTGTGCCCTCACAGAGAGATTCTTGACTAGTGCCCTTATGCCTACTGGTTGCAACCCATTAGGGAGTCATGAAGTCATGAAATCAATGTAGTGGTTCAGGACTGTCACTTAAAAAAACAGATGAGCGGACAAAATCTCAAAGTGTCCTATACATGCTAAGGGTAAATAATGTTTTATAACACTTATTTTAGTTAAATAAAAACACAGACCTATATGTATATACACGGATTGGATCTCCAAGTAAAATGGACTTCTTACTCCAGATTGAACTAAAAGAAATTAGGAAGATATTTTTCAGGCCATGGCTTCCTCTTGGCTGCTACAACAGTCAGCATTTCTCAGTCCAGTTTGAATCTTAAAGATTTCTGGAAATATCTCTTGTGTGTTTATTAATGGGTACAACAAACCATGTTTAATCCCCTTTGCGGCACAGGTATTGACGGATCCAAAGCCATGCTGGAACAGGAACCTAGAGATCCAGCTCGGCCAAGTGTTAACTCCTTTACAGGATTGAAGGGCTGTATGTTCTGAGAGGCCCAGTGCTGGGAGGAAGGAGGGGCACTAAGAGCCTTGGGATAGCAGCTGTTTACTAGAACAGAATATTTCCATATTTTAATGACTTGTGTGGCTGTACTGTTTTGTAACAGCCAAATGTCAACCCTGGATTTAAATCTTTTTTTATTCCTTATAATTTTAAGGGCATCTTTGGAGGAAGGTGAGGCATTTTAGGTATCTAAAGCAAAACAAAACAATAAAAACCCCATTTTGAACCAGAGGTCCCTACAGTTTTCATTTTTAACTTAATTTTCTCAAATATTTTAGTTCTCTTAAAAAAAATTGTAATGCTCTGACAAACCTTATGCTCACTAGTGATAGTCAAGTCTCCCCACCCTCCAGGAGGAGGATAGAATGGAGAAAATCCGATTGAAATGAAAGGAGGGAGATTATTCCTGAAATACTTGGGCAAAAGAGAAGAGTTAAAGAAGATATGTATTTGTAAGAGTTAAAGAGGTGTTCCAGAGTGGAAGTAACTGAATGGTGACATTAGAGGGAAAAGTGGAGGCCAGCCATGAAGGGAGGAAGAGAGACGAGAATGTGAATCGTGTCTTTGTGAAATGAGCGATGGCACAGCTTCCTCCATTTGTCCCAGATGGTGCCGCCATCCGTGGCTTTGCTTCTTTCTTTGTGGGGCTGTCATGCGCAGTGGCCTGAGTCTGTTCCAGTGTGTTGACACTCTTGCACTGGGGGAAAGGAAAGGTGATGGAGGAAGGAGAAGTGCCGTTCAGGTGTAGCTCCGTATCTGCGCTGTGTTTGCGACTTGGCTAGTGTTTCTACTCTGGTGAGACTTAAGTACCATTACAGTGGCTCATTTCCCTAAGCCCATGCTGGCTGAGAGTCATCACTCAAGGTCGAGACCCGGTAAGCCTGTATTTCTTGTTTGTTCATTACTTTCCAGGTAGGCGTAGGGAAAAGGAGCCCATACATAAGCTTTCAGCTCATTTCGTAGTGCCTCTCACTTCCTTGATTCGGAGGGGAGAAAAGGAAGGACCTTGACTAGCAGGCAGACTCCCCTCCCCGCCTCCCACCCTCCCCGCCTCCCACCCGCCCCGCCCTGCATCCATCCTACCTGGCAGTGGTCAGAGCCGGAATGCTGTCCTCTTGCGAACAGAAGTACTTCTGCCAGCAGGTGCCAGCAGCATCAGGAGAGGATGACAGCATAGCTGGGGAGTGAGTTGCTCCGGAGATGAGAAGAAGGGCTTCCCGTTGGCGCGAGGCTGATGGAGTGGACGTGTGGTTCTTATCATTCACCACCAGATGTGTCCAGCTGTTACCCTTTCCTCTCGATCCCAACCAAACATGCTTAAAGTTCAAACCAACACTTACATCATCAAAACAAAAGTGTTTACAGCATTAAGCCTTACTTAGGCTTTTAGTAATTTAAGTCATTAGTCTGGTGATAGAGGGACTGCCCTTCCATGGAATTGTGTCTGGGAAAACTCAGGCCCAGGGTGGATTTTCCTAGGCTTTCCTGCAACTCTCAGTTTTAGAATGGTGGATCGAGGTCCCTGACTGGCTAAGAGGGAAGCACTCTTCATCCCAGCCTCTCCTTTCATTTCTCATGGACGCCTTGTCCCACAGAAGCACTCATTCGTCAGCTCTAGTTAGAGTCAAACAGGTGACTCTATTCAGGACTGTTCCTGATTTTGATGAGAAACTGTGTGGTGCTGTTTTGGGTAGCTTGACGGTTCACCTTTCATACTTACCTGTCACAGTGTCATTTCTTCCTCTCATGTAGAGTCCTTCTTTAGGGACACTCTTTGGGGCTTTGGGATACCTTATCAGTATGATTCTATCCCAGCCAACCATTTCTTAAGTTCCAGTATCATAATTTGGAAATATTATGATTGATGGAGGTGGTTTTAATGTGCCACATTTGATAAAACTCAAGGTTACCCTGGAAGGGTCTCCTTCCATAGGCTCTGTTTGCTGTTAAAATGCTCTGTCCCAGAAGTTTTGGTAGCAATTAAGCATTTTCTGGAATTAGTTGGTATATCTTCTTTATATTATTTGATTATTTATTCGTCTGGTTTAGCTAATGATTTTAGTCCTGTTCCCCAGGGAATTATTAAATATGGGCAAAGGCTTATTATTTTAAAGTTAACATGCTGAATAATATTCTGTTGTGTGTATATTACCACATCTTTATCTACTCATCTATCGATGGACACTTGGGCTGTTTCCTTGTCGTGGCTATTGTAGATAATGCTGCTGTAAACATAGGGGTGCATGATCCCTTTGAATTAGTATTTTTGTATTGTTTGGATAAAATACCCAGAACTAATATAACACTGTATGTTAACTGTGCCAGATTAAAAAAAGAAAAACTTAAAAAAAGTATGGTTTCCATTACATGGAACAAAAGAGAACTGTCCTGGAAAATGGCTGGGCCAGAGGGTGATTGTGTTCAGTAGTCCCCAAGGTTCTTGACTTGTGATAGTGAGGAAATGAGATTGTGCTTATTCTTACCATTGTTATTATTCTTAGGAACTAGTCATTATAAAACATTTAACCAGAATAGTACAGTTTTTAATTATTATGAGATGCAGCATAAAATATTTAAATGTTAACTAGAAAAAGTTGAATGTTTCTTCCTTATCATAATTGTATTTCAAGAAATAATTTTAAAAATTCTTTTTTTACAGTTTTTATGGGTTCAGAATTTTTATGAGGCTTTTCTTCTTTGCCTTGTGTGACAGAGGTTCTATGGTACCGGTTAGGAGGGTGAGGCTCAAGGAGCTTGCCCATCTTCCCTTTTGTCATTAGGAAGTTCCCACCATCTACTGTTCAGGCTCTGATTGTTGACGTTAATTTTGCATGACTGGTCAACCTGGGAATTTCTTTCATAGCCCCCTTTCTGTTTTTCCTTCTTCCTTTCCCCTCTTTGCATTTCCAATACTGTCTACTTACCAGTATATATAAAATGCACTTTTTAAATATGTGAACCTTCTCATGTATAGGTCATTGTCTTTCTTACGTATAAATGTCGTGTGTACTGCATACAGGCTGTGCTAACTTTGCTCTGAATCCTGTGATAGACTCCGTCTGTGGTGGTCTGTTCAGCCTATTCTTGACTATATAGGCGGAGTCCCTTTTTACGTTAAGGTTCCTTCCGTCTTTCCTTCCTCCCTCCCTTTCTTCCTCCCTTCCTTCCCTTTAAAGATTTAGTTATTTATTTTAGACACACACACACACACACACACACACACAGAAAGAAAAAGAGAGAGAGAGAGAGAGAGAGACTGTGTGTGTTCAGAGCCAGGGGGAGGGGAAGAGGGAGAGGGAGACAATGTGGAGCCTAATGCAGGGCTTAGTCTCACAACCCCCAGATCATGACCTGAGACCAAACCAAGAGTCGAATGCTTAACCGACTGAGCCACCCAGGTGCCCTGTGTTAAGGTTTCTAAGCGTTAAGTGTTTAGTTCCTTGTATTATAAATGGTCACCTGAAGTATTTGAAGGAAAAATTGAGCCTTGTGTGGAGTCTGTTTCTTTTCTAAGTTAAATTTCTTGTTTTTCCCACCTTAGCCTTAAAAATCCATAATTAATTTCCCTATCCCGGCTTTGTTTCTTCCCAGAGTGACTCCCCTTTCCTCACAGAATGTGATGATTCATCATGGCCAGACCCAGGATTACGTGCTCAAGCCCAAGTACTTTGCAGCCCAGAAGGTGATTTCAGGAGAGCAGTCCACTGAAGGTTCGTTCCCCTTGACATACGGGCAGGGTCGAGTCCCGGCACCTTTTCAGTGTGAGTATAGTCCAGTCAATGATTTTTCTAAGTTACAGTATCATAACTTGGAAATACTTTGTTTGGTTTAGATGGCTTTAATGTGTCACAGTAGATAAAACTTAAGAGTCGTTAAAAAAAGAAACCAAAAGACCAAAAAACAACCGAAACATAACAAACCCACCCTGGTTCCCAAAACAACCAGACAGCAGCCCATTTTCTTTATTTTGAGGAAAGGCAGTTTCCTTGGGTGTTGGCAGAGTCTGCTGTGGCCTGCCTGTAATTTCTGCAAAATGGCACCATTTCTGAGACACGCTTGGTCTCCTTTTAGATATAGTTGTATGCCTGACATGTTTACACTGATAAAATATTTTCTTTAGTAAAATAGCCAGGATTCATGCCCTGTGAAATGTCTGAAATGCCCTGCATTACTCTCTGAGGTTCACCTCCAGTGGATATTTTTATGACCCGAGTTCCACTTTTCAGTGTATGGCACAGATGGTATGGCAGGTTTTTGTCTGAGTTTGTAAAGAGTATTGTATTGGTGGCCAGCTTGGTTAATATCTCACTATGTGGGAAGCTCAAGGACTCAAGCCCTGGCTCAAAGGGTGGGGAATGTGATGATTTGTGGTTTAGGTATTACAGAGTGTCTGCTGGCAGCATCTGGAGGAAACGTTCTCAAGTTCAGAGCCGAGAGCTAGACGCACATGCTCGTTCCAGGAGCTTCCTGCTCCGTCTCACGTTGACTGATTGCCTCCGCCACAAGTAATGAAAGAGATTGCCAGTTGTTTGGTTGAAAAGGAGTGTCTTTCACCACCAAAAAGAATGAGGATAGCCGAGAGAGAGTGTTTACTGCTGTTGGGTCCTTCAGATGTCTCTGTCTGCGTGGGTTTGGTTCCATGGGCCTAGGGCCACCTCCCTGAGTTGGTCACCATTTGAGAGTGATTGACTCTTGCCCTAGAATTGGTGACTTAACAAAAAGAGTATCTCATGTAAGGTTTGCACATTGCACTTTTCGTGGGTTTTGTTTTGTTTTTTGTTTTTTGTTTTTGAGAAAATTCTGCTCAGTGACCTGAGGCTGGATTCCCCAGAGCAATAATAGTTGGATGAGGTTGACTCGGCCGGTGAGGACAAGCAAGCTCTGGGGATTTTCAAGAGGGAAGAAAGGAGAAATCCTATAGATGATCTCCTTGTCCATTAGGCAAGATACTTCCCTGTTATTTGCAGAACAATCGAGGTGTCCATCTTGTTTTTAAAGATCCTTTGGTGTAAGTGCTTCACAACTAATTCTTTGTGAATATCCCTGAGTATATAATATTTGTCTAATCTTAATTTAAAAAATTAACCCCAAAGACGTACTTATTATTTCCTTGAATTTTTATATAGATCAGGGATTTCGTAGAAGCTTTCCAGATTTAGATTGTGATGGGAGGAGAGTTTTTGGAAACTTATAATCATACTGGTAAGGAAGAGAATTTTGAACTATATGGTAACATCAGGAAAGGGTGGTCTAAGAATCACTGGTATAAGAGTAGAGATGATACTGGTTTTGATTTGTTGATGATTTGTTATTGGAATGATGGGTCCCACAATGTGTGTGTATTTTAAACTCTCAGACCTTCGTTGAAGGGTATTCTGGAAGATGAAATTATATCTTAGAAAAATAGGAAGAGAAGTTTATCTGTGTTGCCCATAAATTTCTCACCCATTCTGTTTAAATGTAGTTTTTCCACAGCTGGGAACTAGTAAAGTAATTTGGACTAACACATAATTACAGTGATGGGGTTCTCTGCTCAAATTCCCCAGAAGTTAGTGACTATTCAAAAAAAAAAAAAAAAGGCTCAGGAACTAATTGAAATAGGCATTTGGGAAGGCCAGGAAAGGAGATGTGGCTATTTTTTGCTGAGCCCAGAACTCTGTTGAGATCTGGAAGGCTAATGGGAAAGTTTTAGAAAGAGATAATTTGGCAGGACAATGAGGATACGGATATGGCAAAATTGAGTGAGAACAACAATAGAAAGATTAAAACTAGAAAGGAGGGACAAGGGATACTAAGAACCTAAAAGTAATGTCTTCGCCTTAGGTGAAAAGAGCCCCCAAGGAAACCTTACATATAACAGAAAGGGAGAGAAAGTTAGCAAAGTCTGAGGAAAAGCAGGAACTTCTAATGTCTTTACTTTCATCCTTATAGATCAAATGTAAACAGATGAAACTCTCACTTTGCTGAAGAATTTTAAGGTCCAATTTTAGGTGTAGATCATCCTGACTCATAAGAAAAACAGAAGATATTACCAGCAGGTAGGGATAATATGTCTTGGAAAGAGACTTAGCAACCAGTGTCCACCGTCGTTACTTTTGGGAAGCTTCGGCGACTAAAGAAAACATTGAGGTTGGCAAAAGCCAAGGTTTGTTTTCCCTGTTGAATTGAAATAAAAGAGGTGGTCGGCTGTAGTGAATGTAAGTTTAATAGTACCATGCAAACAGCATTCACGATACTTACTGGGAGCTCTAAGCACGGTGTAAGTTATCCACCTTGTAATGGGGAGCCATAGCCCTACAAGCCCAAGTGAATAAGGATTTGCTGTTGATGCCCAGGAGGCCAAGAGAGAAAATGGTCAGAAGAAGCAGGAAAAGGATGACAGTGGTCGGGGTGGGGGGTGAGTGGGGGGTGATGGGTCCAATAAAGCAAAGTGTGTTAATATGTTATGTCTAGCACTCTCTAGATAAAGTAGATAGGCAGAAACAAACTCCCACATTGCTAGGGAAGTGTTCTCTGCTGTAAAGCATGAGCATTTTATTAGAATTTCCCAGAGATTTGATGACCTGATGCACCATCCCTTACCACTGTGCACACTCTGTGTTCCCTATTTTCGTTCTGTGCTTTGCCATCCTTCTGAGTCACTTCCCAGGTCGCTTGACATCCTGTGTTGGGCGTTGGTTGCTTACTGGTTATCTCTAGTGACAGAGTAATAGTGGGGCTATGCTTTATTCATTGGTCTTAAGAATTTAATTTGCATGGGTATCTGCTATAGCAGGGGTCTCTAAACTTTCTCTTGAAGGATTTGATAGTAAATACTGCAGGTTTGGTGAGCCAAGGTTCATAATTGTGAGGATGTTACAGATAGGTTCTTAGGTAACTGTTACAAATGTGACATTTAAAAATGTGAAAATCATTCTTAGCTGGCAGGTTGTAAAAAAAAAAAAAAATTATTATTATTATTATTTTTTTTTTGAGTGGCTGGCTTGATTAGTCTCCTGGGTGGTCAAGTATGCCCGGTGCCGATCTAGTACTTAGTCTCTCAGTGTACAAAAAACATCTAGATTTTGGACCTGTAGGTAGCTGGGTCATACCCATTGAGCTAAAAGCTGTCCAAGAGGCTCTGTCTGTCACCAGCTGTCCTTCATTGTCACTGTCCCTGCAACCCACCCTCCTCACCATCATGTTCTCAGATAAATCTCCATTAGTTCAAAGGTAGCCAAAAATGTATGAACTACTAGACCACTCTTGTCTGATAAGTCCAGTTCCCTTTCCTGTTAGAATGGCAGGCCACACAGCAATTGGGAAAATAACGGATGTCACTCCTGATTGTTTAAGGAAAGCCATTTAATATTGACAGAAATAACATTTTTATTGGATGAACCAGTAACTGCCATCTGGTTAGACTAAATCACATTAAGCTATCACCTGAAGTCCTCCAAAAGTTAAACATAGTGACTATAGGACCCGTCGTTTCCACTTCTAGGTTTATATCCAAAAGAATTGAAAACATGTGTTCACACAAAAACTTGTATACAAATGTCCATAGCATTATTCATAACAACCAAAAAGTGAGAACAACCAAAAAGTCTCTCATCTGATGAATATAGAAACCAAATGTGGTGTATCTTACAAGGGGTCGTTCAGCCATAAAGAAGGAATGGAATACTGATGCATGCCACAGCGTGAATGAACCTTGAAAACATGTGGAGTGAAGGAATCCAGACACGAAAGGATTCAGATCACATATAATTCCATCATACGAAATGTCCAGAACAGGCAAATCCATACAGACAGAAAGTAGATTAGTGATTGCTAGGAGTTGAGGAGAGGGGGAGTGATTGTTTATGGATAAGGAGTTTCTTTTGGGTTGGTAAGTATTGTGGAATTAGGTAGTGGTTGTATGACCTGTGAATATATTAAAAGCCCCTTATGTTAAAAATTTTTAAAGTTTTATGTGTATATATATATATACATTTTGTGTGTGTCATGTAGGTAGTTACAAAGACTTACCATGAACTCCAGGAATGGAACTCCTTGGGCTCTCTCTAAGTGTGGTATGGGCTGAGGGGTCTGCTTTATCCAGTAATTTTCCTTGGTGACTTCTAGGAAAAAATTGAGTATATAAACCAAATTCTGTTGTGTTTATTTTAGTATTTATAACCCAGAGGAAGAAAAGTTAAAGTGACTTGATAACATTTGAAAGATCATTTTACGAAAAACAGTCGAGATTATTAGTATAGCATACGTTCAGGGGGCAAACCCAAATAATTCGCACAAACAAGAGATTAGTTTGGCATAACTTGCTAGAAAAAGGCCTTGAAGGTGGTGAGTATCCATACGACTGTCTGCTTTTATAGTAAAAACACCATGGGATGCTTGATGATGCTAAAAGCAGAGATTATTTCTGTTATAATCTATGGTGGAAGGACATTTTTATCTTCAGGGTTGTAAGTACTAGACAGCTTCCTAAGAAAGGTGGTAGACTTACTTAAAAAGGAGGTCATTAGGATGAGCAGAAATATTCATGTAACTGAAGTGGTTTGGGGGTTATGCAAAGAGTTCTAAGAGCTAAAGGACTGGGCAATCCTTGTCTTAAATATACATCTGCTTCGTCTCTTTTTCTACTGCATTTTAGTATTTGGAAATATTTGGAAGTTTAAACTTCTCTAAATCAGATTTTCCATTGCCAGTTCCAGTTGTTTTCCTATCAAGGTGAACCTCGCTTTTAAACCAGGTTATTTATGTTTCAAGGTCACCTAAAATTTTAATTTCATTTCATTTAAATTTTCTTTATTCATTTAAATTTTAAATTTAATTTCAAGTTTCATTTAAATTTTAAATTTCAGGAAAGACACATGAGCACTTTTCCATACTACCTTTTTAAAGTTTTAAAAGCAGATATAAGTCAGACTCTTAAAAGAATTGCCAGTTTTTCCCGTGATGTGCTGAAATACGGGGGAGAGATGGATTGCTGGCCTTTCAGACACATGGTCCCATTAAATTACAAAAGTTCAGACAAGCTCACTATTTTCAGTGGTAAGTGTAGCCTTGCTGCTTGACGAAGCAGCCATCATGGTGCAGGAAGCAGATACGCCGCCCTCGCTGGGCCCCTCTTGACAGAAGAAAATATAATCCTGCCTGCACTGGGACCGCCTTAGACCTGGATCCTGTGGTGTCTGTTGACTTCTCTCAGGTCCTTGCAACAGATCAGCCAACTCAGCAACCACCCAGTGGCTGATCATAGGCTACCTGAAATTCCTGGCTCCCCCACATGAAGGTGGAGCAGTCACCCAGGTCTCAGGCTGGAGATGGGGAGGCAAAGACGCCATTGTTCTTACAGCAGCAGTGAGGCTAAGCCCCTGCATCTCAGTTCTGGCCTGACTATAGCCCCCAGTCCCAGGCAGTGAAGAGCATGGGCCCTTGGGCACGAACCTCTGCTTTGTACTTCTAGTGACACTGGTTGAGTGTGCTAGCAGGAGCCCCCAGGCTTTGTTCCAAGTGACATCAAGAAGCATAACAAGGTGTAGAAGCATCTCAGGGTTTGCTGGTTAGGTCTCCCCCTTGAAACAGCAAGTTCCTGTATTTGGAGTGAGGAGTGTGTATGGTTGCAGACTGATACAGCAAAGAGAGTTTCCGTAAAACCATGCACTTCCTGATTGTCCTCACTGTGGGAAGGCAATGCTTCTGCAAAGGCTCAGAGCTGACAAGGAATTTTTTCTTTGGCAAAACAAATCCAAAGGTTACGAGGCCAGCCCTGTTTGGGCGGGACGGTTCTGCTTATCCCAACCACTTCAAGGAGGTAGACAAGAACACTGCTAAAATGCTCTGGTGCCCAGTGCCAGTCTGAGTCCTCACAGGGGGAGAGTCTGTGGTATAGCTCAGACAGCCCACCATGGGACAGAAAGAAGGTGATGTGAAGAAGAGAGATCAAATTCATCCTCCACCTGCTGGCCCTTCCCAAAAGAAGAGAGAAACCCTGAACCGGCAATTGGGTAAAGACAAATGTAGATGCAATCGGTAGAGTTGAGGAAATGCAAGCCAGATTGTTCTGCATGGGATGGACTGTGATTGGGAGATCTTCAGGGGAGGAGAAGTTTGAAAATGCAGGTCAAGAGGAGTGGTCCTGAGAATCACCTAAGCCTCACTTTAGGATATCAGTGTGAAGAGAGAAAGGAAAGAGTGGAAGGAGATATTGCATGTGCTGGCAACTCCCCGTGTCTGTGATGCCCTCACTGACAGTTACTGATTGATGAGAGCCCCACTGGGGCAAAGTTCTGCCCATAGACTGTGCACTTCAAGGGAAGGAGAATTCTGTAGGTGCACGTTCTGCTGCCCTGATAGCCCTCCCTGCATGGAGAATACCTTTGGTGGGTCATGTGCAAATAAATGTCTTGGGGATTGGCCCCACACCAATCCAGTGGGTACAAAATGGCAGTGGAAGTGGGAACCATCCAGGAGCTAGATCTTCCAAGAAGCCGATGAAAATTAACAAACAATTTAGCTTTAAAATACTAGGTGTGAAAAAAGACTGCTTTAAAGAAGGAATTAGGGTAAATCTCCATGCTTTTTGCCTTATGAAATCAAGTCCTTGATTGGTCTGTTCGGTCACCCACACCACACTTTGTGTGGGAATAAGGAACATTGAGCCAGTTTCCAGCTGTATGTCAGTGTGGCTGTTAGTGCTATCGATGACTAGAAGAATATCACCTCTTGTTGGCTTAAATGCCAAAGCAACAGCATTCCTAGGTACAAACTGATGTCGAGAAAACATTCCAGTGAATGTGGGTGAAGGATCAGGGTTTTGCTGAGCTGACGTCCTTAAGAATCTATATCCCACTGAGTCCTTTCCTGCTGTAGGGAAGGATTCATGTGCCGTCTTGCCATGGCCACTGTGCCTCATTTGGGGGTGGTGAGGGCAGGTGGTATGTTTTATCCAGGAGTTGTCTGATCATATCCCAGTCCAGGAAGGTAGGTGAACATTAACGTTCTCTTTGGCTCTTGATTGCTTACACACAGTAGAAGATTGCTGGGCAATGGTCGACATGGACTGATTCGAAAAACTTCTAGGAAGCTTATCCAGCAATATTAAAAACAACAGTGGAGGAAAACCTAGAGTGAAGGGTTATATAATCTAAATTCTCCAGTGGGCAGCCTTTCATGCCAGAGAAGGAGGTTTCAATCCCAAGGGTCCAAGATTTCATAATAAATAAAGTAATCCAAGGAGGTTTCTGAGTGTTGAGACCAAGTTCAAGATATAGAGAAATAGATTCTGTATGGTTCCAGAATATTCTGTGATCAAACCATGATATATAGTGGAAAATGCCACGAGTGAATTTACAGGTTGCCTGGAAAGTGCAAAACAGCATTTTGGGAGGAGAAAATCTGTGTTTGAAAAAGAAGAAATCCTTTGGATTTCTCTGCCAGAAACAGAGGGCTTTACTTTGATTTTAATTCTGAATAAGAAAATAGTTTCTAGGGAATAATCATTGTTAAAGTTGCAGTGATAGTTTTGATTCAACAAAAATTCAACAAAATATTGTACAAAAATATTGCTAAGGAGATATTCCAAAGGGAATTGAAATAAAATTTGTATTTACTCAGGTTAGTCCCCTTAAAGAGGGGTCCTCTTAGCATTGAAAATTACTGCCTTGTGGTGAGTCTGTCTTCCCCGCTTTGAGGTGAATCCCTCCCTACCTCCCTTACATGTTATGACCCTTAAGAGTTTGTGTTGTAATTTTCTACAATTTTAGTTCTGCATGATTTTTTTTAATATTAGTATTAGCCCCTCATGAAATTGAAATGTGCTTTTACTGAAACCCAGTTGCCCAAGTTGTGTTCCTGTACAGAGCAAGTACAAATTCACACACAGTTGCAATGGGAGGGAAAGCTTTCTTCCCTAAGAGGTAATTGCAGTAGGATTATATTTGAGTACTTCTTCTGACAGGAAAACATTAAACCACGAAATGTGTATGTGTGATGCATGTATATGCATATATACACATACATGTTCAATCACATACATAACCATGTGTGTTATTTAAAGAGTTATTTTTTATCCAGAGTTATTTTTATCCAGGATCTATAAAGAACTTCTCAAACTCAACACATGCAAAACAGATAATCACATCAAAAAATGGGCAGAAGATATGAATAGACACTTCTCCAATGAAGACATACAAATGGCTATCAGACACATGAAAAAATGTTCATCATCACTAGCCATCAGGGAGATTCAAATTAAAACCACATTGAGATACCACCTCACACC
>PISX010014531.1:0-52781 GCA_004024625.1 Mellivora capensis
CATTTTCGGTGCCATTCTCCACTGTGTGCGGGCTCCGTTATATAGACTCAGGGAAAACACTGTTCCCACAATAAGAGCTTTGTTTCCAGCTTGATGAAGTGGCCAGAGACCCCCAGCTCCCATTTCTTTGGCCATACCTTCCTCCCCGTGGATGTGGACAGAGAAATAAGAGAAAAGAGATCAACTGGAAGATTAGACTTCTGATACTTTATCTGCAGGCTACAGAGGGAGATTTTACTATAAACCCTGATTAGTGGCTTCTTTGGAAGAAAGATGATGGATTTCCTTCATTATAGCAGCACTTGTAAATCATTCCTATAACCCTTACATTGTCACACTCTGCATGACATACTCATGTCTTTCTTCTGGAGCACAGGGATCACATCTTACCTGTTTCTAGGTGCACCTGCTTAATATGGAAACCCACACATAGGATGGGCCCCCAAAAGTCTCCATTAGGTACATTATAGTAAGCTATTGGATGGAATACAATGCGGCCACTATAGAGAATGAGAAAGAATTCTTTTGACATATAAGAATCGTGTGCATTTATATACATTAAGTAGGAAAAACAAAGTTGTGAATCAAACATAGATCTCATTTTTTTCTTTTTTCTTTTTTTTAAGATTTTATTTATTTATTTGACAGAGAGAGACACAGCGAGAAAGAGAACACAAATGCAGAAGTAGGAGAGGGAGAAGCAGGCATCCTGCTGAGCAGGGAGCCCCATGCCAGGCTCCATCCCAGGACTCTGGGATCATGACCTAAGCCAAAGGCAGACGCTTAAGGACTGAGCCACCCAGGCGCCCCTCGATCTCCTTTCTGACAGATGTAATTATGCGCCAGAGCATAGCCGATAACCCGCATACCACATCATTAACCACAGCTACTGCTGGAAAGTGACATCTGGGCAGAACAGGAAGGTCCTTGAGGGGGGAAAGGGAGCATTTTTACTTCATATGCTCTGACTCGTTAGAATTTTGTTTTTCTCTGGCGAAAAATGAAGCTGAGCCATATCATTTGGGCCACTCCGTGCCCCACTCAGAGAGACCGTTCCCAGCCCGGACCCCCCAGGAGATGGGTTTATCTTCCTCTCCTCCGCCTCTTATCTTGTCCCCTGACCTGGCTCCAATCCTCACCCTACCAGAAATTCTTTGCTTGTCTTTCCAGGCTTCCTCCCCCTACCTTCTACCTTCTTCTTCCCTTTACCTTCTCCTTCCCTCCAACCACCACTGTCCTGTTCATGGTGCATGGACACATGTGTGGGATGCGTGGGTAGGTGCATGGGTGGACACATGCAAGCGTGGGGTGGGGGTGTCTGCATGGGCATCCATCAGGCAATCCTCCTTGGCCCTACATCTCTTCAAGTTACTGTTCCTTCCTGGGTAGCCCAGCATCTCAGAACGGATATTCCTCTCACCTACTTCCAACTCAGTCTGCAGCTCTGTCCAGTTCCTGCACTCGGGACTCAATTATCCTCACTCAGGTTCCCTGAGACTGTGGGCTTGCCAGTCTCCGCCCTCCGCGATCTTGGGACCCCTCCAGAACCCCTCACTGCCACTCCCACTCAGCTGCAATCTCGTCTGCGTGAGCCCCAATACCCCACGCCGCCCCTGGCCTGGCACTCATCACTTAACTCTTCTCGTTTCCTTTGCAAGGGCCCTGTGGTGCCCTCAAGGCCACAGGAGACTTCCTGGGGGTGCCCTGGTCTGCTGACGCTCATCCACTTGCAATTTGCAGACACTGAGCTACGTCAAAGCTGCTTTCGTGTGGTTAGCTGCCTGGCGTGGCCATGGGCCCCAAAGAAGCACAGGAGAACATTCTGGTCTCCCCTTTTCTGTCAGTGTCTCCAAAGCCAAAGGCTGACCACAGAGCCACGCACTGCTAGCTCCCACAGAGCTTTCCAGGCAAACTGCTGGTTTTCTTCCCAGATTCTGTGCAAGACACTCGTCTCCTCAGAGCTGTCCTACAGTTACCCCTGTCTTCACACACCTGAAAACCGAGGCCATCTTTGCGCCCACACCGCCTCCTGCCTCTCAGGTCTCTCAGGAAGGGGGAGAGGAATTGCAGCGGCGGGCCGGTGATTCGGAACCCGTCATACCCATTGTGATGTGCCCGTGGGCACTATTTGTGTCCACAATGGTTGGAGAATAAAACCCATATTTCTTCCCAGAGCTTTGACCCTAAAAGGAACCAAGTGAGCCGGATGGAGTCACGTGAAGACCTACTGTCGCTATGAGCGAGGCCAAAATATATTTGCCTTGTCTCCTTTTTACCACAGATCCTTCCAGGTGTTTTCGAGTGTTTTATCTGGGTGTGAGGCAGCTCCGTACAGAGCATACCAGCCGGCCAACAAGGCCTAGAACTGCCCTGCCAAGGCCTCTGTAGGCTTGGCCAGCAGGAGCAGCCCTGGGTTAGTTTTACCTCACGAGCCCCCTGACGAGGGAAGTCAGAAGGAAGGAGGAGAGCTGGTGGGTCCTCTCCCCGGAGGGAACATTCCAGCTCTCTCCATGCCCATGCCAAATGGATGGGGAGATGAGGGGTTGGTCTTACTGCCTTTTAATTCACACACTGCCAGCGAGGATAAGAAAAGGTCTTACTGGAATAACGAGAACAGTGCTGCTCCTGTTCAGCGTGGAAGGTGAGAGGAAGGCATAGACTCCCTTCTCCTTGTTGGGGAGCAAGAATTCCTGTCCCCTTCAAGGTCCTTCCAGCCAGACTAAGAATCAAATTGACATGAAACAGATTAATAGGAGGAAATCAAATTTATTAGCATATGTACAGACAGACACAGAAATTCCAAAGACAGGCACAATGCGGTCTATAAGTCATCCTGAACTAACTAACAAGAAGGGGGCAAGGGTCTGGGACTTCAGAGGAAAGGAATCCAATTTACAGGAAGAAGAAAAAAGGGAAATGTTTGGTAAACAAATGTTTGCTGGGCCACTCAGAAACAGTGGGACAAGGAGAGGACTTTGCTCAAAATGGCCTAGCTTAGGTCCCTCCCTGTCTACCATACCTAGTTCCTATCATAATGGAGCAATCTATGGCGATAGCTCTCTTTCTAGAGTGGGTCCTCTCTCTAAGTCCTTTTTAAGCATTTGAGGGAGTGGGGTAAAGAGCTTTTCCTGAAACTGCTGGGGTTTGATTGCTTTAAAAAAAATAAAATATTTTTTTAAATATTTAATTAAATATTTTTTAAAAATAAATTAAATATATAAAAAAAATAAAATATTCTCAAATTATTTATTTGAGAGAGTGAGAGAGAGCATAGGAGCTGGGTTGAGGTGGGGGAGGGGGGCAGAAGCAGACTCCTCGCTGAGCAGGCAGCCTAGACTGGCACAGGTCTCAATCCCTGGGACCCTGAGATCAGGACCTGAGCCAAAGGCAGGTCCTTGACCAACTGAGCCACCCAGGCACCCCAGGTTTTAATTGCTTTTTAACTCAAAATAGCCTTCATGCCAAAGTGACCCATCTTGGGGCAGCCAGCCATTGGCCTCTCCATCCTGAAAGCCAACAATGTCCCTCACCCTGTGACCCTGTGTCTCCCACCCTTGACTGGTTCCTTTCTCTCCTTCATGCCTCTCTGGAGGACCCTGGAGGGCTTGATCTGGGTTTACCCACCCTGCTGTGCTGGTCTTACTGACGCCCCCACCTTTCTGCCCCACCCCCCCCCCCCCCCGCCCCCGTTCTACAGCTTCTGTTCTGTTTTCTTCACACAGATGCTGGGATGGTCAGTGATCTCCCTCCATCCTTCAGTGGTTGCCACCACCAACAGAGTATGGACGTTCCCCTCCATCAGCCCTGTCCTCGCAGTGCCTGCAGCCTACCTCCAGGGCCCAAGTGTGCATGCACCTGGGGCGGGCTCCCCCCAGCCCAGCTCTGCACCTTTAAGGGTCCTGCCCATGGTCCTGCATACCCAACCCTGTGCCCCTGCCTGCACTTTTCTACTTCCTGGATGTTGTCTCCTCCCTGGCCCTCTATCCAGATTGCTGCTTCTCCTCCAAGGCTCAGTTCCACATGCACCTCCTAGAAAGCCTCTCCCAGCCCAGGAATCAACTGCTTCTTTCTCTGCCCGCCCCCCTTTCTCCCAGTGCCGAATATTTATCAGCCAAGTGGCCTAAACACTGTATTGTACTTACTTGTTTACGCTTGTCTTTCAACTACATAGGGAGCTCCTTAGGGGGGAGGGATCATGTTTTATTCATTTTTTTTTTAATTCCTATCTTGTAAAACAGAACTTGGCACACATTCTTACGTCCTCAAAAAAGAAGGGGGTGGGGAAAGACATTTTGTATGAATGAACAGGAAGGCTTTTACACTGTGAATTGATAGACAAATGTAAGTTACTGTAGTGTCAGTGGCGTCCCAACCTAATACATGGCATTTGGAGGGAGGTTTGGGGATAAACAGATAATTACATTCTAGAAAAGGTGGAGGGGTTGGAGAAACAAAAAAATGTTTCCTTCAAAATAAAAACAAAACAAACAAAAAGTCTTACATAGGAGTTATATCCAAGGTCTTGGAATTTGGAAGCACTAAAAAGAGAAAAACCAACCAAAAAGAGTAAACTATAAAAACAGTAGGGTTGAACTTTGACATGTCCACAAGAGGATTTAGGAATGGAATCTTTTTGTCCCCACAGTGGACTCTCGACAAGAAAGGGGGGCGCGGGAAAGAGTCGAAGGGATGTGAAGTGTGAAGAGACTTATAGTTCTAAATCAGTATTTCTTTCCCTCTTGTGGTTTATCTTCATTATGTCAAACAGGTTATAATTTAAAAACGTCTTAAATGTTATTTTAGAGGAAGAAGAGAAAAGGGGGCAGGGACATTAATTCTGTAGGCATCTCAGAGAAATAAGGCAAACTACCAGGAATATTGAATTTGAGTTTAAATGTGAATTTGAGTTCTGTCCATTTCTCCAGCATCTCTGCCTAGACCAGCACTTCTCTCTGTGTGCTGAGGGACAGGGATGTGTGTGCGTGTGTGTGCTTGTGCGTTCTCTGTCAGCCAGCCACACACTGACACATTTGGAAAATACAATAAAAAGTGAATTGCTAGGAAAAGGAAATAGAAGAAATCAGGCGTGCAAAATGTGAGCCCAAACTGATCAGTAGAATCAGCGGATCTCATTCTGTGAAAAGGCTGTAAGTTTCCACGCACTTGCTCTCAATTTCTGGACTGAATTCCTTGAGACTTTACATACTGGCTCCTTTTCCATTTGCCACACTTGAAATGGCACCGAGTTAGTCTTTACTCGGATGTTTTCAATAACAGACATTACAGGCAATGAAAAAAGTTAATGTGAGGAGGACACCCACGCACAAATCTTGCAATCTTAAGGAGATCCTAAGGACAGAAGTGATTAGAAGATAAATAGGCAGAATTTAAAATGGCATCATATTTTTGTATTTTGTATCATATTTTTGTCCACCAGTAGAAACCTCTTTCCTGTGTGTCTCTCCCCGCCTCATCCCTCTCCCAGTCGCGTGAATTCTTTGATCTTCTTGGAGAATAATTGTTTTCAATGCAAAACTGTTAAATTGATCCTTCATTGTTAACTGTAGGGTAGCCACAGATGCTGACATCAAGCCAATAAAATTAATAAGCAGTGTGACAGGCTCTAATAGATTTCATGGGTGTCTTTACTCTGTTATTTGAGCACAGACTCAACTGTCATTATCACTGAGCTTCGAACCTCTCATTTTGGCTGGAAATGATTACAGCTGCTAATGTCGTGCACGCTACAGTAGTTCTCGGTAACTGGTTTAGGGTTAAAGTATCGTATTTAAAAGACTTAATTATGATCAGTCGGGGGAACAAGTTGTGGCCGTCGGACTTTGATCTGTTTTCTAGAGTGGCCTACAAGAGTCTGGACTCCTAACGATCTGTTTTCTCAACAATTTCGGAAAATGAGCAGCTTTTAAATTCTAGTTTCCCTACCACGGACCGGGGGGTTTTGAAACTCTTTCATTTGGAGAGAGGCCATTATTTGTTGGAAGTGGGCCACGGTTCTTTGTCTCTAACTCCAGCTGAAATTCCTCAAGCCCCTTAACTCGGTCTTTCCCTCACATGAGGAATTTAGTATCAGGTTTCTGCAAATGAGCAAGCTCTTCACTTGAAACGAGAAAAAGGAGTGGTTCGGTTTCTCATTTAAACCCCATGGCAGCCAGCGAGGTGAATGTGGCATGCCTTCGTCATCTCTGTCCTGCCCTTTAGCCTGCTATCTGGTGTGGCTCATGCCTATTCATAGCTTCTGTTTAGTTCATGCCCATCTAGAACCTTCTGTGTCACTGCCTTAATTTTGCATATGACATGTCCTTTTATTTTTTTTTAAGATTTTATTTATTTATTTGGCAGATAGAGATCACAAGTAGGCAGAGAGGCAGGCAGAGAGAGGAGGAAGCAGGCTCCCTGCTGAGCAGAGAGCCCGACGCGGGGCTCGATCCCAGGACCCTGGGATCATGACCTGAGCTGAAAGCAGAGGCCTTAACCCACTGAGCCACCCAGGCGCCCCGACATGTCCTTTTAAAATGCTGGTCAAGGGGCGCCTGGGTGGCTCAGTGGGTTAAAGCCTCTGCCTTCGGCTCAGGTCATGATCTCAGGGTCCTGGGATCGAGCCCTGTGTCAGGCTTTCTGCTCAGCAGGGAGCCTGCTTCCTCTTCTCTCTCTCTCTCTCTCTCTCTCTCTGCCTGCC
Source organism: Mellivora capensis (assembly GCA_004024625.1). Classification (NCBI taxonomy): domain Eukaryota; kingdom Metazoa; phylum Chordata; class Mammalia; order Carnivora; family Mustelidae; genus Mellivora; species Mellivora capensis. The sequence goes on from PISX010014531.1 coordinate 6,698, forward strand.
TCTCTGCCTGCTTGTGATCTCTCTCTGTTAAATAAAAAAATAAAATCTTTAAAAAAAAGTTGATCAAAGTATAATCAGCTATCAAATATAAGCCTTCAGTGCAAGTTAAATACCAGCCCATCTTTTTGTATTATGTGTAATTTTATGTAAATATCAATGACTGCAGTTATGTTTTCGAGGAAGTATAGGTTAGGTTTATGTGTTGTTCCAAAGGCATTCATTTCACTTCTAGTTTTCTCAAGCATTTTTTATTTAGGCATTAACTCTATATCCTCTGCAGATAACTTAAGCTCCTTCTAATTGTTCCATTTATAAAAGTAAGGATGCTCTGTCTTGCTACTGTAAGTTTGGGGTGCTGGTCCCACTTAAACCTGATGGATTTAACTTCTTATTGAGATGACCACTGTACTTAAAACTGATATGAGAGATTCATCTTGCATAGCGAACAATGACTTGGAGAACGACAGGAGTGTTTAAGATATCCTTCTCATTGATTTCCCAGGATTACCTAGACTGCATCAGGGACCAAACAAAACTTCCCCTGGGGACAGAAGAAAGATCGGCCCTCTTTGGAAACATACAGGATATCTACCACTTCAATAGGTAAGTTCCTACTCAAAAGATCATCATCACTTAGGAATATTATGACTTTCTCTCAAATGAATGCAGCCTAAGAGAACTTAACCTCTAATCCTTGATTCAACTTCATCCATTTCTGTGTGCTATCATGCCATGAAGTCTTCTACCTAGAAGCACCCTTGTTCTAGAAGAGTCTTACATCTATTTAATATTCTACCCCAGTCCATCCTCCTGGCTCAGTAGAGACCTATTTTCCCTGACAGAGCATTGACATCATTCTTCTCCAACAAAACATGAACAGGGCATCCAAAAACGCACGCATGTTTCGTGGCACCCCATCTCCACTGAATTTTCTAGAAATTTTCTTCTGCCTAGGGAGTGGGCAGGACCCAGTAAACACACAAATACTTTAAGTCATAGCATACTAACCCAAATTAATTAATAATTTAAATGATTAACTCCAACATATGTTAAGTACCTACAACATAAAAGACACTGGGCTTAGGAAATTTGCTGAAGGGTCTGGGACAAGCAGATCAGTTAGTATATTATTTGTTGTGAAACTTCTGCCAGGCAGTAGGCAAGTTAAGAGCACAGACTCTCATTTCCAACATGTCCGGGTTTGCATCCCAGCTTAGTCGAGTAGATATCCTTGGGTGAGTCTTGAAATGGAGTGGAAGAATTAACTCCCTCCCTACAAGTCTGTGCTCATGTCTCCCTTTCTCAACAAAGTTTGCCAGCCACCCACAGACCACCTCACCCGCTCTGCCTTTTCTTTCCAGCATTTATCAAATTCTGTGTGACACACTCTATAACTGACTTTCGGCTTACATCGGTTGTTTCTTTCCTCCCCACCCCCACTCACAGAACATTGCCCGAGGCCTGGGGTCTGTTTTGTTATTGTCCAGGTACCTAAACAGTTCGTGGCCCATTGGAGGCATGCAAACTTTTATGGATTGAATGAGTGGAAATAATAAGACTGTGGTCTTATGCCTATGGTTATTGTGAAGCTTCAGGGCGCTCAAACACCAGAAGTGTCTACCTAGCTCAATTGCCAGCCCAGAGGAAGCATCAAAATATCAACCAGTGATGATGTTGATTTTGTTATAGTAAAATCCCATTATAAAATTCTGCAGTGCCCTGTCATTGCGTGACTCAAACATAATGCAAATTATACATCTTATCCCTCTTTGCTTAATGAAATTGGTATAAGTGACAACGTGGGGGCATGATCCATATCTCCTTTGCTACCTTTGAGTCCCTAACACCGAGCACAAGCCTGGCCTCTGGGAGATCTGTGTGTAGAATTGCATCAACGCCTCCTTTCATTTTGAAAGCCTGGGATGTAAAAACTGCCTGTGTTGCAATATCTCCCTGATTTGACTCAAGAAACTTTGGAAACTGCATGTTCCCAGACTGTGATTCTCACCCTGAACTACACTACTAGAATCATCTGGGAAGCTTTTTTTTTAATATGATGGATCCCACGCCCAGAAGTTCTAATGAATTGGTTTGGGGTGGGGGTAGGGCATCAGATGTTTTTAAAAGCTCCTCAGATGTTTGGAATGTACAGCTGTGGCTGGGAAACACCATCTATGTAAAATAGACACAATAATAAGAATATAGAGAAAGGTCACCAAGAAATTGAATTAGACTGGGGGGCCCAGGTGGCTCAGTCAGTTAGGCATCGGACTCTTGATTTCAGCTCAGGTCATGATCACAGGGTCTTGAGATCAAGCCCTGCCTCTGGCTTCTTGATGGGCATGGAGTCTGCTTAAGATTCCCTCCTTCCCTCTCCCCCCCACCTCCCCACCATTCATATGTGCTTACTTTGTCTTAAAAAAAATTAAATTAGGGAATTTAGAGTCTACGTGTTCATTGGTATTAAAACAGGCTCTTTAGCAGTCGCTGTTAGTAAAATTCCATGAACCCCCAAGGGGCTTCTCCTTCCAGAGGCTACCAATGGCACTGCAACATGGGGAGAGGGTTGAGGCATATATGCTGGGCAGCCCCTAGCCTAAGCCTCTGGTGGTTTGGCTGTAAGTTGATGATAATGACTGTTTGTCTTCTGCCTAGTTCATGGCAGAGGCCATAGAGCTTTGTTCGCATTATCACTTTATATCCCTCATCTGGACTTCTCTGACCCCAAACCCCAGGCATTCAGCCACATTCCCTCTTGCCAGAGTGGAGCCCTGCTTTCAGACCATGGTTTGGGATGTGATAGCATAGTCCAGAAGGGGTAGGGTTTTTTTTTTGGGGGGGGGGGGTGTCTTTTTTTACTCCCTGGAGTTTAAATCTTCCTGTGTCTCCTAATTTAAAGATAGGTAAGAATGATGTAGCCCCCTAGGTTAACAGGAGGGGAACTTGGCAGTAGAACCCATTCTGCTAAAGTCGGAAGACTGAGAAGACCTTTGTATTCCTGAATTGGTTCTCTGTTCTTTTCTCTTTGGTGTTCCCTGAACAAGGAAGTCAGACCTGTCAGCCTGAGTCAGAGTGAACGAGTACCCAGATGACGATGTGTTAGTGATCCGTGTGGTGACACGATGGGCATGCAGTGAACACCACGTATCCATGCCTGTCCCTTTTGGTGATCATACTTGTTTATCCCTGGCATATGCATGAGCTCCTGTAATCCTCTTAACAGCTTTGGGAGGCAGATAGAACGCATATTGTATGCACATCTTTTAGATGAATCAGGAATGCAGTATGGAAAGTCCTTCACTCAAGGACGTAGAACTAGACGTCCAATTTAGCCTATTTTGAATACCTGGTTTTGTCACATTTCTATTGGTGTTCTGCTTATTTTATTTCATTATTACTTTGGGTTTTTTTTTAATTTTATTCATTTATTTGAGAGAAAGAGAGAGGGAGAGCATAAGCAGGGAGGAAGGGGCAGAGGGAGAGGGAGAAGTAGACTCTCTGCTGAGCAGGGAAGCCCAACATGGGGCTCAGTCCCAGGACCCTGGGATCATGACCTGAGCCGAAGGCACACTTAATTGACTGAGCCACCCAGGTCCTAACAAGCAGATACTCTTAAAAATAATAATGAGGGACACTGGGTGGCTCAGTCGGTTAGGTGTCTGTCTTCAGCTCAGGTCACGATCCCAGGGTCCTGGGAACGAACCCCATGGCAAGCTTCCCTGCTCAGCCGAGAGTCTGCTTCTCCCTCTGCCCCTCACCCTTCTCGTGCTCTCTCTCATTCACTCTCTCTCAAATAAATAAATAAAACCTTAAAAAAAAAGCAGAATAATTCTATTAAAAAATAGCATCTGCTTGTTTAACTTTTATAGCTGAGTTGTCTATACTATTGTGTCCCTATTTGTTTTTATTTCCTTTCCCTTAGATCTGGAGTCTGCATTTAGAGCTCAAATATCTTTGCTGTTACACTTGGTTAAGTAAGAAGTATTGATGTGACTTTTTATGTTAATGTCTCTTACGAATCTTTTATTATATACCCTACATCAGTTGATTTCAAAGGTCTGACTCTGGCAAATCTATGGTTGGGGCTGAAACTAATTTTCAAGTTTCTGTTACTAGTTCAGATCCAGGTTTTTCAACATAGTATAATATTATTGTGACCAACTAAGCAAGATTTAAATCTCTAAAATTAAAGAGGGGCAAAAGAAAATGGTTTTATGCTAGCCCCAAAACCTCTGCTGACTAGATTTTATTTTCAGGGTATATTTTATATTTCCAAAATAAAGAAAAGTAGCATGATAAATACCCATGAACCCTATCCCCACTCTATCAAAGCCCTTTCTTGTGTCATATTTACTTTAGAAATTCTTTAAAGCCTAAAGACATTACAAATACTGTTGAAGCCCCTTATGTATCCCTCCCAGTTGCATCTCACTCTGTGCAGAGTGGCACAGCAATGTGCTGGTCAACCAGTTCTCCAGCATTAGGACAAGGGAGGGGGAGGGAATCTGGGATTTATATTGTTTGCCGATTTCTGTGGTGTAAACATCCCATCACAGATTTCAAGCTATTAGCAAGACATCACTGAACATGGAATTAGGAAGAGGTACACAGAATTGGCTCAGGCAAGCCAGTATAATCCGGATCAGTATACCACCAGGACTGGAACTACTGCTATCCAAGACCTGGTGTTTCACTCCCAAGTATGATTTTGTTGCCATGACTATATATGAAAGCATTTATTTAAAATATATAATGTGCTTTCACTTTATTTCAAACATGACATGAAGTGTGCCAACCTTTCACAAAATTATTTTCTCTCAACATTGTTTTTGAGATTTATACTTCTCCCTTGTTTAACTGTGATGTAATATTCCATTGGGGCATACATTATTTCACATTTTGCCAGTGACAGTTAAGACTGAGAATCTTTTGTTTGTTGGCCACTTAGATTTTTGTATGTGTGAATTGTGAATTTCTGCCTTCTATTCCCCACCCATTTTTCTGTCAGGATGTTTCTTTTTCTTATTGCTATGTAGGCATTCTTGAGGAATTTTGGCTAGTGATCTTTGTGGATTATTTGACTTGCAAATCATCTCCTACTATATGAGGATTGTCTTTTCACTTTCAATGTGAAAATGTTTCTTTGAAAAGTAGTCATATAACTTATAAGCTTGACCACACTAAATAAATGTACTTTTATAATCTGTGGATTTTGTGTTGCACCTAAAAAATTATATTATGGGGTACCTCAGTGGCTCAGTCGGTGAACCCCTCTGCCTTCAGCCCAGGTCATGATCCCAGGATTCTGGGGTCAGGCTCCCTGCTCAGCAGGGAGTCTGCTTCTCCCTCTCTCTCTGCCACTTGCCTTGCTTATGTTCTCTCTCATGCTCTCCCTTAAATAAATATAATGTTTTTAAAAATTATCTTGTACTCTCTGTTCATAAATATGCTGTATTATTTTTCTAAAAGTCTTAAAATTTTGCCTTGTCTTTAACCTTACTACAGTTGTTGGAGAGATGGTATATGGTAGGAAATCCAAATTTTTGTTTTCTTATGTCTAGCCAATAGCCCCGTCACCGTGGATTGAAAAGTACATCCTTTCTGTGCGGATTGTACCTCCACATTCCTCCCATGTAAAGTTTGCATGTATGTATGGGTCTGTTTCTGAGCTCCACATTCTATTTCATTACTCTGTTTGTCCATCTCTGCCTGTACCATATTGTCTTCATTGTTAAGCCCACATTACTCTTCAACTTTGGCTTAGCTTGCTTTTCTTGACTCTTTGTAGGGTCAAGTGATTTTTTTTTTTTTTTGGTCAAGTTCCCTGAAGAACTCTTTTAGGATATTTATTGGAACTACATTTAATATAGATTAATTTGGGCAGAATTGACATCTTTACAGTATTGAGTCATCCCATCCATAAAAATGTTTCTCTTCAATCACACCTTTTTAAAATGTCCTGTAGTAGTGTTTTAGAATTACTCCATCACATTCATACACACAACTTTTAAGAACTTATTCCTTATGATGTTGACTAGAATATTTGTTCTATTTTGAAACTGGCTATTATTATCCTCTAGGAATGCTGTTGATTGTTATATGTTGATAATGTTTCCAACTTTCTGAGTTTTTCCATGAGGTCTAAAGGTGGTCTATAGATGCTTTGGGGTTTTCTGTGTAAACACTAGTATCTGAAATTGAAGAAGTTTTTGTGTCTTTCTTTATAGTTCTACCCATTGTGTTTTTTCGTATCTTATTTTTTGCGTAAGGCTTCTCATACAGTGTTGATTCAATGTTGGTATCCTTATCATCTTTCTGATATTAGCAGGAATGCTTTAACTCTCTTAACAATAACTATGATGTTTGTTCTGGGATTTACATAACACTTTTTCCTATTTTGCTAGTATATTGTGAATGAGTGTTAAATTTCATTGAATGCTTAATCTGCCTTCAAGAAAATTAGCGTATGATTTTTCTCTTTCTATTCATAATAAGTTAAATTATATTAATAGGCATCCTATTTGAATCATACATTCATTACTGAAATAAACCCTACCTGGTCATGATGTCTTATATATTTGCACCCTAATAAGTTTGATTCATTCATAATTTTTTAAGAAATTTTTCATGCATGTTCATAAATGACTGTAATCGGTAACTTCTTTCCTCATACTATCTTTGTTTAATTTTGGTATATGACTAGATTTATATTGTCATTTCTCAAAATCTTCCAACATAAAACATTTTGGAATGCAGTTGATGCTTCATTTTTGTTTTCCTTTTTGTAGCCAAATCTCCCTTTCCTCTGGTAATCCCTGCGATAGCCTAGAAATTTAAGTCTCTGGATTGGTGTCTGGAAGAAATCTCTAAATGGACAGGAAACTAGGTCAGTGAAAAGAAACCACTTTCCCCTTTGAATGGGCCCCTAAAATCCCAAAACTTTTGTTTGTTTGTTTCATTTCCAATTAAAGAAGAAAATACCAGCTGTTTTATATACTCCTCCTTCTCTTGGAATAGAGAAGAGTTACCTAAACTGTAATTTGAATCTTTCTTTGAACAGAGAGGAAAGAGAGACCACTCCTTTTTCTTTTTTTTAAGGTTTTATTTACTTGACAGAGATCACAAGTAGGCAGAGAGGCAGGCAGAGAGGGAGGGGAGAAGCAGGCTCCCTGCTGAGCAGAGAGCCCGATTCGGGGCTCAATCCCAGGACTCTGAGACCATGACCCGAGCCGAGGGCAGTGGCTTAACCCACTGAGCCACCCAGGCACCCCATGAGACCACTCCTTATATTGAATTTCTATTTTAAAATTATTAGAAAATTAGAATCATCTAAGCTCTCTTCCTTCTTCAGAAGATGAGAGTAAAATCTCCCCTTTCCCTTTAACTCTTTCCCTTTATTCTGTATATGTCAAGTCACTGCTTATAAAACACTCCACTAAGTCTAGTCTTTGTCTAAAAAGAAAAATGATTTGGGCGGTCCTTTTTTCCTTCCCTGAAGTGTAATTTAGAAAGCAAATCATGGAGTACATAGAACATGAAGGCAGTGAAAGGTGGCGGAAGTTATCTTTTCTTTTAGTGCACTTTGCCACCACCCAACTCTCTTTAACTTCTGCACAGTGGTAGAAATGTTTTTACCCGCAGGCTCTTTTCAAGTGGACTCTCAAGGCCAGTGTTAACGTGTATCCGTGAAATTCGCAGAACATTTGGTGCTGTTAACCTCATTCCATTTTCTGTTCCCATGCGCACATGTGTCTGTGTGGTTGCAACAGGTTAAAATGCCAGCTGACCTAGTTAGGTAGGTGGGGAAAGAAAGTGGTGCTCAGAGTCTATTGTAGACTAGAAGGGGAGAAGCCCCATTCTTGACTCTTAACCCGTGTGAGGCAGTAGAATCTTCAAGGTCAAACTACAGTTTCTGCCTTCAAGTTCACATCACTGGTCAGAGAAAATTTTACATGTAATATGTTCTGTAAAAGAGAATAGTGTTTCCTCTAATTACACACCCAAACAAGTAAGAAATGTAGGTAAGAAACGTTTCCTTCTTTTTCATAGTCCTACTCAAACAGAAGAAATATTTGGAACTCGGGGAAAAGGGAGAATACCCAAAGCCTGAAGGTGGGGTGATTCTAATCTCAGCTGTGAGTACAAGATACAAACTAGGAATCACTCCCTCCTGCCAATGGTTGTTCATGAGACACACTGAAGCCATGAGAAACCTGGTCCCCACCCTTGGGCTGTAACTCTAGAAGGATGGTCCTGGTCTTTCTGGAGTATCTTCAGGGGCTGATATATCCCATTCCGTGGCCACATCTGTGCTCCCCTCGTACAGGGCATATTATTTTGTAGTTAGTCTTCTTCCTGTATCTCCCATACTCCCATTTTCACCAAACTCCAGCCACAGTGGCTTCCTTTCTGTACCCTCGAACAAGTGAGCCCAGAATGAGCTTGGTGTGCTCAACTGATCTCTTAAATGACTTTCTCCTTCAGCCCTCCCTCACTCCAATATCACCTCCTTCCAGAGCCTTCCATGACTGTTCCAGTGCTCTTCCAGCCCCACCCAGCCTTTACATTGTATCACATAGCATACTGTCATATTGTGTTGCTTTGTTTCATTCTTCAGTAAAACCAATATTTTATTATTTTTCACATATATGTTTCTCATTAGGTGATAATGTGTTATGGCATGCGAGTTTCTATTGTAATTTCATTTAGGTTTTTCTGTTTTGAGCAAAATGGTGCTTTCAAATTTTATTGTATTATGTGAGAAAGCTTAACATGAAATCTTACCCTCTTAACAAAACTTAAAGTGTACAATGCATCATTGTTAACTTGGGTACTATGGTGTATGGCAGATCTCTACGATTTGTTCATCTTGTTTAACTGGAACTTTTTGCTCATTGATTAGCAACTCTTTCATTTCCCCCCATCCCCCATCAAACCCCTGGTGACTACCATTCTACTCTCTGATTCAATGAATTTGACTACTTTAGAGTCCTCAAGGACTCTTCATGCTGTTTGTATCTTTTGTGACTGGCTTATTTCACTTAGAGTGATGTCTTCAAGGTTTACCCATGTTATCGCAGATTACAGAATTTCCTCCATTTTTTAAGGCTAAATAATATTTCATTGCATGTATATACCACATTTCCTTCATCCATCCATGGGTTAAGTTGTTTCCACATCTTGTGGAAGTGTTGTGACAAGTGTTGTAACTAGTGTTGCCATGAGTAACACATGAGTGTGTTAATATCTCTTCAAGATCCTAATTTCAGTTCTTTTTGATACATACCCAGAAACTGGATTCCTGAATCATAGGGTAGTTCTATTTTTAATTTTTTGAAGAACTGCTTTCCATAGAGGCTCCAGCATTTTGTATTCCCACCAAAAGTGTACAGGGGTTCTAGTTCTTTCCATCCTTGTCTGCTTATCTTTTGTTGGATACTATGTTCTTTATGGATTTAGTTATTAACATTTACCACCCCTGATCAGAGCATAAGCACCATAGCACGGTGAACCCCCATGTTCTTTATCCCATACCTCCGTACCCATAGCAATGCCTGACATGGAGCCTTGCAATAATTACTGTTGAATGGAGAGCAAACAAGATGGTGGGACAAATACAGTAGGACAGTGGTCCCATGACAAGAGCACAAAAGAAATCCCATTACTTCCTCCTCACTGTTGCCATCCTTGGTGTTTGTCCTATTTTAGAAAATGATTGTAAAGGAAAGCTAGCCAGGTGACTCAAGCTAGGGCTCGCAGGTAGGCAGGGTCTCCCACCGAAAACACCATAATGCGGAGTCTAGCCCTTGGCTTTCTTGAGTCAGTCAGGAAATATATCTTTCAAGAGATGTGTTTATAAGAGAGTGCATGACTGGAATTCAACAGCTCTGATACTAACCCCAGCTGAAGCCATTAATTATTAGCCCTGTGAACTAAGGTAAGCTCCTTCCCTTGTATGAGCCATGATTTCCTCCCTTAAAATGAAGGGTTGGACTGGAAGGTGTCTGAGCTCCATCCCGCCCATTGCCATTGATTTGAACAATGAGTGCCAGTCATTCATTTACAGGTGAGCTATACCTAGAGCCTGGGTGAGTCCACAGAGACACTTCCTCCTCCCAGGTAGTCCACTCTGGAGAGGAAGTTAAAGCTCAGAGAGGGCTTGATTAGCATAACATATAGGACACAGGGAGTTGACTATCGTCAAGGAGGATTCTGTTAAGCCATGCTGAATTCTGCTAAAAATTCTTCTCTGATCAGAGAGAGGGTTTGTATTAAAAGACCAGGACACAAAACCTAGATCTTTTTTTTTTAAAGATTTTATTTATTTATTTGATAGACAGAGATCACAAATAGGCAGAGAGGCAGGCAGAGAGAGAGGAAGGGAAGCAGGCTCCCCGCCGAGCAGAGAGCGAGCCCGACGTGGGGCTCGATCCCAGAGCCCTGGGATCATGACCTGAGCCGAAGGCAGAGGCTTTAACCCACTGAGCCACCCAGGCGCCCCCAAAACCTAGATCTTGAACACTCCATCCTCCAGTAATGGAAATTACTGGCTCAGAAATGTTGCTTGACTATTACTTTTCTTCAACCATTTTTCTTCATCCAGTGTTCATTCAGTCAGTGGTCCCAGTGATTAGATTTCAGCTATCTTTAATTTATTCATACCCATCCATCTGTAAGAGATATTGGTATGAATATCAGGATTGTATTTTCCAAAGGAAAAATAATCTTACAAAAGGAATGTTTTTATGGGAATATTAAGGATGAATGTTTGAAATTGGGACTAGCCCAAAATCATGCATTAGTAAAAGATCCTTTCGATGTGTAAGATAGACCAATGGATTTTAAAGTAACGGGTTGGGCATAGTGCGTTGGTATGGTTTCAGACTCCCAGCAGATCTCTAAGAAATTATCATACGTTCAGTTTCAGTGTAATATCGAAGAATACCCACACTTTTCTGAATAGATATTCAAAGACTCCTCTCTTTTCCAGTGACATATCTCTGGGAGGCTAGATTGTTTTCTGTGTGCTTCATTAAACTAACAGGGGCGCCTGATTGGCTCAGTCAGTTAAGCATCTGCCTTCTGCTCAGGTCATGATCTCAGGGTCCTGGGATGGAGCCCCACGTTGGGCTCCCTGCTCAGCAGGGAGTCTGCTTGTCTTCTGCCCCTCCTCCTCCACTCATACCCCCCTTCTCTCTCTCTCAAATAAATAAAATCTTTAAAAAAATAACAGATTGCAACAGGTTGAATGTGGAAGCAGCTATGAGAATCCATCTGTGTTCCATGAAGGTCAACATTAGAGATTTGCAAAAATGTAGAACAACACTACTCCTCTCACTAACTTTTGTTTTATAAAATCTGTTTTTCGCAAAAGTTATTTATATTAGCATGTATTAGATTTATTAAATGAACTGGTCTATTTTAAAAATATTTAATTCTAATTTCTAATAAATATGAGTAGATGTAATCTATATACAGAATTTTTTATAGTATATACAGGTCATAATACCATAAAGTTGGAGAACAGTGGCCTTGAGTGAAGAGGACCCCATGGGGAGCTCCACTTCTCACAGTTTACAGTGGGCATTGTCATCGCTCACCTTCAGATAGGAAAGGAAAATTGAAGATCCCAGATATTTGCGGAGAGCCTCTAACAAGAATGACAGAAGCCAGAAGGATCAAACAGAGTAAAGAGAGCTCAGCAGAAAACAAAAGGCAGGAAAGAAAAGCCCCAAATAGTTAATAATAATAGTAGTAATATCATCATCTTTAGAGAGAAGAAATTTTGCACTCATAAGAACAGAAACCTAAGAACCATCTAAAGAGCATATTTTAAAAAAACACTCTGAAATTAAAAATCTGATAGTAGAAAGGAAACCATTTAATAGAGGGGACAGAAAATAAAACTGAAGTCTCCCAGAAAATGAACAATAAACAAGAAGATAGAAAATAGGAGAGGAAGAATAAGAAAAGATTAGAATATCACACAGGGAGATCTAAAAATTTGAATGATAGGAACTTCAAAGAGAGAAAAGAAAATGAGGGAAAGGAAATATCAAAGACCTAATTTAGGCATAGAGGTTCCTTAGCTATTTGATCCAAGGATCTATACATACTTCAAAATTACTAAGGACCCAAAAAGCTTTTTTTATTTATGGTGTATGATGTTTTGTTTGCCATGATAGAAATTAAACTGAAATTATACATATGATAGAAATTAAAACTGAAAAGTCATTAAGACTTCAATTTATTCAATTTTAATGAGCCCACACATTTTTAGAAAAATAATTTTACCACTTTTTTCCCCTAACATTTGTGTATTTATTGGAATCGGTTTACATTTTTGCAAATTTCTTTATTGTCTGACGTAGTAGAAAATCACTGGATTCCTAAGTGAGCTTCTACTTTCCATCTGTTTCCTCATCCTGAGTTATGTCACCTCTAGAAAAATCATCTGTACGCTCATGAAAGAATGAAAGTAAAAAAGTCAATATTGCCTAAGAATCCTTTTGAAAATCGTGACTTTACAGGCTCCTGAAGGGTTCTCAGGAATCCGGGGACCACTTGGAAAAGTGATGCTCAGAAACATTTCCCAAATAGTCAAGTTGGCTCTGTGCCCAAGAAGATACACCCCAAAGTCAGCCATCACAGAATTTCAGAATTATGTTAACAAAGAGACAACTCTAAGAGCTTCCAGAATAGAAAATCAGGTCACACGAATCCTGGATCATGGATCAGAATGTTACTGGAGTTCTCAGCAGCACTGAAATTCATAAGGCAACAGATATTTTTCTGAAGACTCAGAGAAAATTATTTCCAACCAAGAATTCTATATCCAGTGATATTACCAGCCAAGTGGGAAGGGAGAACATTCTAAAATAGAAGAGTCTCAGAAAATGTATCACCTTTGACCTTGACTCAGACAACTACTAGATGTTGTCATCACCCAAAGGAGGATACATCTGAAATGGTAACTAAGAAACAGGGCATCTAACACAGGAGCCAGGAGAAGTACTTCATCTGGATGGTGTTGGGAGAACCCAGCAGGTCTGGAGAGCAGGTTAACCTGTTCAGGTGAGGGCAGGAGGACCGAGGACTCCAGCAGGAGATGCCCAAGAAAATACAACCAATGGGTGACCGGATGTTTGAACACAGGGAGGCAAAAGTTACACTTCCAGCGCAAAGTCTGAGGATAGAGTGGTGTGTACTTAGAAAACTAAGCACAAAAAAAAGGTGAGGGGGTTGATTTTAACTCCAGGGAAAGCATGGTTGTACAAGAAAGGAAATGTAATGATGGTGTACTCCCACTCAGCTCAGCTGAGGGTATATCTTTACAGCCTTCAGAATGTAAGCTCTGACTTTTAATCTAATCAAATTTCATACTAGAAACCGTTGAGATCAGACAAGAGGAAGTCTGGGAAATTAAGAAATAAATAATATCTCAAATTGAAAAATGCTGAAAGTGCTATATCGGCATGCTTCGAGCTATGGATAGAAAGAACAAGATGTTGAGAATGCTTCTCGAGAGTGGCAGTAGAGAACAGGAAACGGAAAATAAGAGACTGCTTGTTTTTATTATTTAGCTTTACTGTTTGACTTTTTTTTTTTTTTAAAGTAGGCCCGCCCAGTGTGGGGCCTGAACTCATGACCCTGAGATCAGGAATTGCATGCTCCACTGACTGAGCCAGCCAGGCGCCCCTATTTAACTTTTTCTTTAATATGTAATATACCTCTAATTAAAATAAACATTTAACATAATAAAATATGTATTAATACGACTTATAGAAAGTGCAATTTGGAAATGCGTTACCATTTAACTCTGTGATGCCCTTTGACCCAGGAATTCCATTCATAGAATTTTACCTAATAGGAAGTGGGTTACATTAATTATACTGTATCCACACAATGAAATAGTATGCAGTTCCTTAAAATAATGCTATTGCCATTAAAAAATAAGATAGGTTTTCATCTGAGGAAAGATGTTTCCTCCCAGCATATCTTTTCTTTAGAGCACTATCTCCATTGATAATTTTATTTTGTTTATTTTTTAATTTTTTTAAAGTAAGCTCTGTGCCCAACATGGGGCTTGACCTCATGACTCTGAGATCAAGAGTCCCACGCTCTACAAACTGAGCCAGGCAGGGACTCCCTCTCTGTTGATAATTTTACATTTGTTAATGTGATCTTTCATGGAATTCCAGTGGATTCCAAGCTCCAAGCACTCAGGGACCGTATCTCCTTTGGCTCACCGATGTGTTTGTTCGTATGCCTTGCCTGGCATTTGGTACCTAGACAGCTATTTGATGAATGAATAAGTAAGTGTGTATGAACAGGCACACAGACAATGCCAACCATCTAGAAGACTTCAATGGCAGGCAGGGCTTATCTCTAGGTGGGAGAGTTAAAGGTCAGACCTGTGTTTAAATCCCTGGGGTACCATGACCTTGGGCTAGTCCCTAATCCAAGCCTTGGCTATAATAACAATAGGTCCTCAGTTATCCAATTAAATATGATTCCTTGTAGCAGTTGCCACCTCTGGACCTGCCTGCTCTCCCACCTCAAGAGTGCACTTTGGCTTTGGCCACCGTTAAACCCTTACTTTAAAAAAAAAAAAAAAAAGATTCCTTGTAAATGTCATATGAACCTGTAGACCTCTGAGTCACATAAAATGTTCTCAATCATCAGACCATAATCTAATACTTTCTGGCTTTTTTTTTTAAGTGAACTTCTACAAGATTTGGAAAACTGTGAAAATGATCCTGTGGCCATAGCAGAATGTTTTGTGTCCAAGGTAAGCAGGGTTCATTTCTCTGGGCCAACCAAGACAGATGCAGATTGCAAATTGTTTTCATTTTCAAGTTAAGACGATTGGTTTGTTCCATACTGGATGAAGTTAGCCACTAATCTCTCTCACTCTTTTTTCTTTTTTTCCACGAGCAAGGGGGAAAAAAATAGTGTTACTGTCTCCAGTAAGTTAGGAAATGCTAACTTAGTAGTTATCTTAGAACTTGTATCATTACTGAATGGTGTTTATGCATCTTTCCTAGGAAAGAAATTTGAGCATGGTGGGGAGGAAAATCCAGAATAGAATAATGTATGAAAAATAAATATACACTGAATGCCTCAAGATGAGCTACAGAAATCTGTTAGAATCTAGGTATTTTATCTACAATATATATGGCACTAGACTAGGCTATATAATTATCATGGAGGGGGGAACTAAAGAGAGGCAGATCTTTAATCTTCATTTTTAAGCTCTTCTATCTTAAAAATGCATTCTCATTTTCCTACATGTTTCTTAGGCTGAAACATACAAGATAATCCTTTACATTGTCTTCCCACATGCTACCTTCTCTATGCAGAATCTTCCCAAGTTTCTCTTAAACCTGCACCAGCTTTTGTTCGGAAAAGGTCTTGTGGAAATTATTTTGCAGCAAAACGTCATGCGAGTTCCGCAGTTGTGCTTCAGGGGTTCAGAAGTGTGAGCGAGGTTCACGATGGTGCTCGGGATCAACCAGGCACTAACACTTATTTAGAGCTGCAGAGTGCACTGTGAACTTGGAGAATGCGGACGTGGCCCAGGACTTGTTTCCGGGTCGTTTCCTACAGCCACAGAGCCATCCAGTGGTTTCGAATCCAAACATAAGGCTCCGGGTTCTATTGAAGCGTAATTCCTTAGGGGCAGATGACAGGCTTGTGCATAAAACCCTCCTGACTGTGGGTAGGGGTGCGGAGGTCCACGTGTTAACATGTGAAATGTACACGTGTGCTTCCACACACAATTCTCGCCCTATGTTGCCTGTGTCATAATTCATTCTCATAAAGGGCAGGAATTTGAAAAAGAGAAGGAAGAGGGAAGAGGGAGGAATGGGTAAAAAGATGGGCTGTGTATATCAAAGAAGATACGTTAGCAGAACCACAGCAAGTAAACAACATGGGAGCGATCGGAAATGCTCTGGCTTTTACTGGTAACTGTAATCACAAGTTGATTAAAGACGGTCCAGCATAGGCTTAGCTCCGGCTTAATTATTCACATAAAAGTCTGTTTATGTGCCACGTTGCCAACTCCCAGATCTTATTTTTTCATTGTAATAGTGCCAAGTTTAATTAGAAGACTGACTTCAGCGCTCCGCACTTTCACATGGAGGCCGGGCTCTGCGAGAGGCTGTTTGGGACTGGCCCAACCAGCCTCTCACTCAGCACCCTGAAATTTAGAAGATGTTACATTTTCTGTAGCACAACCAGCTGCTCGACTCTGGGGAGGAATGGAAAATTGCTTTAATTGAGAGGCCATTAATGAAAGAGGGAAAGCTGGCAGTTGACTCCTGCTTTAATCTGAATCACTGGGGCTTACACACGGATTCATCTTTGACCTTGCTTTTGTGGCATGTGGAGGTTACAGAAATCCTTCCTGACAAAAGGAGACTATGGTCCTTCTTACCTGCTGCTTCTCAAAGCACAAGGGGCTGCAGGGGCCACTCGAGAGAGAGACAGAAGTAAAAGTTCGCCAGTGGGCAGGCCGAGTGTCTCACAGCCGATCAGGCTCCCATGGGTCTGCTCGTAGGGCTCCAGAAACACCTGGAACAGGTTTCCTCACATCACTGCTTAGCCTTCACCCTCATTTCTGTCTCTTATCCTGGCTCTCAGCTGGGCTGACCCTAGGCAGCATTTAGGAGGGAGACAGAGTTTATCTCTCCTGAACCTCCTCCTCCCATCGGTGCCCTTCTCCCTTCAGTGCCCAGGCACGCACACCCACGCATACCCATGCAGGCACACACCCTACCCACTTACTGAGATTATCCTCAAGAAAGTGCAACATTGAACATTCGTATCATTGGAGTGAATTCACATCCATGTTACCTCCCCCAGGCACTACTTACTAAGCCTTTCTCATGTGTCCAGGGAAAGCTTCTCAGGAATCAGAGTGTGTGTGTGTGTGTGCGTGTGCGCGTGTGGAGGAGGGGTGTGTGTGTGAGAGAGAGACAGAGACAGCGAGACAGAGAAAAAGATGGACCCCATAGCAGAAGAAACCCTAAAATCATACAGATTTCTTTACAGCAGTTACTGAGCCAATAACAGCTGAGCGCCCCATGTGCCCAATCAGCCCACCCTAATTACCTCTTTTATTTGGTTCTTTCATAATTTTTGCATCTCTAATTACAATTTGGCAGAGTTGAATCAGAAAGAAATACCTATTTTTATATAATTTCTTTATCATTGTCTTCTTTCCCCCTATTCTAAAAAGGATTTGGGGTAGCATATGTATTGAATAAAAGGCATTTAAGGATTAACTAGGGGCTATTGATTTTTGTAAAAAACCATTGTTTGGACTGTCCACAGAGCTTACAAATCTAAGCTCAAATATACATTTGATTCTACATTAAGAACATAGAGCTGATTGAAATCAAAACAATTTAATATTGGAATAAGCCATGAGATCACAAAATGCACAGCAATTCAATTGTGCAGAAGTCTTGGGACTTTATTGGGGATGGGTATATGTAAATCAGGTATGTGATGTAATTTAGATATTTTTTCATTGAAACCATTTTTTTTTTTTAGATTTTATTTCTTTATTTAGAGAGAGAGTGTGTGAGTGGGAGACGGGGGAGGGGAGGGCAAAGAGAGAGGGAAAGGGAGAATCCTAAACAGGCTCCATGCCCCGGAGTGGAGCCCGACATGGGGCTCGATCCCACAGTCCTGAGATCATGACCTGAGCTGAAGTTAAGAGTTGGATGATTCACTGACTGAGCCACCCAGGCACCCCTGAAACCATTACTTTTCAGTTTGGCACTTCAGATGATCCTAAAGGTCCCTAAACTTTAGGAAAGTCAACCTGAAATTAGTCAATCCCATGTTTAGTGCAGCGGGAGGCAGGCAGGGAAGAAGCAAGAAACTCGGAGTGTGTGAGCAAACCTCAAGAAAGGCTCCATCTGACTTTAATTTACTAAGGACTTTGGGCAAATCACTTTGGGTCTTGTCCACAGAGCCAGGGCCAGATGCTCCAGGGCCTTCAGAGCTCCACAGCTCTGTGGAGTGTGTGACTGTGGCACGTTTGTGGGCCCAGGGGGACCAAGAACAACCCAAGACCCCATATGGTGAGAGTCACAAGAAACTGGGTTCCAGGCCCCAGGGATCTAATACTTTTCTTTTTTTTTCTTTTTTTTTTCTTTTTTTTTTTTTTAATTTGGCAGAAGTTCTCTTTGGCAGAGATCAGAAGTAGGCAGAGAGACAGGCAGAGAGACAGGAGGAAGCAGGCTCCCTGCTGAGCAGAGAGCCCGATGCGGGGCTCAATCCCAGAACCCTGGGATCATGACCTGAGCCAAAGGCAGAGGCTTTAACCCACTGAGCCACCCAGGCGCCCCGATCTAATACTTTTCTAGGAGAAACCAGAAGTCAAGATATTTTGATCTTCCAACTTTTGGAAACTGGCAACTAATTTAGATTTTCATGAAGTACTATGTTTGACAATCTGGCAGCATACGCAGTTGGGGAGGCCGTGGGGAAACAGGCTCTCCTGTAATTGTGGAAGAACAGAATGGCACAGGCCCTGCAGAGGAGAATTTGAGTGTATCTAGCGATATTACATTTGAATTCATCCTGTAATCCAGCAGTCCTCTTCCCAGAAATCTGCTCTACAGGGACAGTGACAAAAATGCAAGTATAGGTGGGGGCGCCTGGGTGGCTCAGTCGGTTAAGCGTCTGCCTTCAGCTCAGGTCATGATTCTGGGGTCCTGGGATGGAGTCCCGCATTGGACTCCCTGTGAGTCTGCTTCTCCCTCTGCCTGCCACTCCCCCTGCTTGTGCTCTCTCTCTCTCTCTCTCTCTGACAAATAAATAAAATCGTTAGAAAAAATCAACTGTAAAATTGAAAATTGATCGCTGATAAAGAATGGAGGGATAGACCAGAATGGAGAGGAATAAAGGCTAGGCTTCTTTGAATATGCATTTTCTTTTTCTTTTTCTTTATTTTTAAAAAATATTTTATTTATTTATTTATTTCTCAGAGAGAGAGAGAGAGAGTGCACAAGCAGGCAGAGAGGCAGGCAGAGGCAGAGAGAGAAGCAGGCTCCCTGCTGAGCAAGGAGCCCGATGCGGGACTCAATCCCAGGACCCTGGGATCATGACCCGAGCCGAAGGCAGCAGCTTAACCCACTGAGCCACCCAGGCATCCCATGAATATGCATTTTCTTATAGAGTTGACCCTGAAACCAAGTAATTATTATTTTTCATCATTATAAAACTTAAGTTAAAAAGGCAGTCTCCAAAAATTGAGAGCAAAATGATGAGTGTACTGATACAGCCACTTTGTGGCATAATCCCACAAAAGAAATCCCCATTGATTTGAAAACAGACAATGGAGAAAACACAGCAAATGCATTTTTAACCATTGTCAGTAATGATATCAGATATGGTGGTTAACACCACAATATTATTATGCTGAAATCGAGTATATTGTGGGATAAAGCAAGTGAGTGTTTATGTTCATGTCATTGAACTGGATTTGGTAGGAGAGAGAAAGCACAGGGCAAGCATGACGCTAATTAAAAACACTGTAATCCCAAACCGAATTGCACATTTGAACTAAGAATGTATTTTATGTTTAAAAAACACCATCTTCCTAACTGTCCACTGCAAGGGCCTAGAAATAATGATTAACCCAGTGGCGAGACCGTCTCTAATACCCTGACTGTGGTCCCCAGACACTGCTTGCACCCAAAAGGAATCAGGGCCCCGTGAAGAAAGAGTGTGGGGCAGGAAATGTACAAGGTGATCTGGAACATCTTGTCATTCCAGAAAACAAGGACATTCCTGGCGTCTGTACATCAGGTCATGAATAGAAAGAAGAGGCTCCTGCTGGCCCAAGCGGGATCATTTCAGCATCAGAAAAGATAATTAATGAAAAACAACGGAACCCCACTAAATATGCTTATATTCATGAATCACGGTGCTTAAAAAACCCAAAATGGTTGCTAGAGAACCAATGTGTTATCTTGAAAATGAAGGAAGGGGCGCCTGGGTGGCTCAGTGGGTTAAAGCTTCTGCCTTCAGCTCAGGTCATGATCTCAGGGTCCTGGGATCCAGCCCCGCATTGGGCTCTCTGCTCAGCAGGGATCCTGCTTCTCCCTCTCTCTCTGCCTGCCTCTCTGCCTACTTGTGATCTATCTTTTTGTCAAATAAGTAAATAAAATCTTTTAAAAAAGAAAAAAAGAAAGAAAAGGAAGGAAAAGAATCGAGCCTTCATCCTGCCTTTCCCATACCAACTATACACTGCAGGGTCACAGTTAATAGAAGGAAGTTCCTTTTTTTGGAAGGATTCTGGCTAGTGAATGAGGAAGGAATAGTGGAGTCAGAGATAGATACCATCTGGCAGCTCCCAATGAATTAATGGGTCAGGCAACAATGACCAGTGGTGGTCAACATCACAGAAAGAGAGACGGACAGATAGTTCTGGGCCTCCTGATGGAAGCACAATACAATTACGGTGTATTCTGGCCAAACTATGGAATCTGATCTATTCACGCCTCCCCACCATACCAGTGCAGGGGAACATATAAAAGGAAACTATAGGGATAGAACTGGCAAAACAGACCACAAGAAACTCTGTAGGACAAACCTGGTTTTTTCAACTAAATTACAAGGGGAAAGAGGATAAAGGGAGGAATTTGTAGATTAGAAGAGTCTTAAGAGATACCAAATCCTAGTTAAGTGAACAGAAAGGATTCTAAGTAGACATTCCTTTTAAATAAGAAAAAAAATCAAAGCATTAAAATTACCAAAAAAAAATCACTGTCTTGGAGGCACGTGTGAACATAGCATGAAGTAGCTTAAAAAACAAAAAAGAGGGGCACCTGGGTGGCGCAGTGGGTTAAACCTCTGCCTTCAGCTTAGGTCATGATCTCAGGATCCTGGGATCGAGCCCCACGTCAGACTCTCTGCTCAGCGGGGAGCCTGCCTCCCCCTCTCTCTGCCTGCCTCTCTGCCTACTTGTGATCTCTCTGTCAAATAAATAAAATCTTTTAAAAAATTTTTTAAAAAGAAGTAAAAAGAGCAGAATATGAAATACCACCAATTAACCTAATGTCTCTTTTTCATAATGTAATTCTGTGTTCAAGTTTACAAGAACAATGAATCCTGCTCTCAAATAACTTTCAGTTTGGTAGAAAAGAGGGGGATTCCATGGTTCAGCGAACAGTATGTACCAGATGAACACAGCACGGCCCCTACCTTGCAGGAACTCACCACCTAGAGCTGGAGACACAGGGGCAGAGAAAAGGTCGCTGTCCTTTGGTAAAAGATCCCTGCCAGAGATCTGGGTGTTGTGGAAGCCTAGAGTAAGAGCAGTTGGCTCTGCCCAAGCTCCAGGGAGGCTCCTTGGAGGAAACAAAGCCTCAGTTCAATGTCAAAGGCCGCGTAGCAGCTGTCCAGCGCAAGCAGTGAGAAAGACAGTGGGCAGAGGTAATTGTATCTACGAAGGCCTAAAAGTATACAGTGGTTTTCTTGTGTTGTGCCCTGCACATACTTCCACCATGTTCTTCACCATAATTAAATTATCTACCTCTATTTCTCTTTCCCTTTGCAAATCCACTGGAGGACTATAAGTACCTGGGGCAGAAACTTTACTTTCCTCCTCTTCCTTTTCACCTTCAGATTCACCTAACACAGCAGGTGCTCAGCTCAGCAAGTGTCTGTTGGCCTCCGGTGAGTTCAAGTGTAGGAGGATTCTAGCACGAACCAAGGTAGATTAAAAGGCATAGGTAATTGCCACGGGGGCTCAGACAGGCCTGCGTGATGAGAGAGCCCAGTTTATGGTTAGGAATAGTATTTCTTTTTTATTGTTTTTAAATGCCTATTGATGCCTGTGCTTTTTTTTTTTTTTTTTGCCTCTCAAAGTCTCTTTTGTGTCCTTGCAGAGTGAAGAGTTCCACATCTACACGCAGTACTGCACCAACTACCCAAGGTACACATTGGCCATAAGCAGTAGTGCCTCTGGGCATTTGCATCCGGGGTCAGGTCGAGGGGTCCAGCATGTGCTGGCGGCAAGTGGTCTGCACCCGGCACGGCACTGAATGCCATGGGGAGATCCCATGCTGAGAATGGGTGATGGGGTACCCAGGTGGGGATCCATTCAGCTGAGGGACTCCCTGCAGAGCCAGTGGGAGGGATGTCGTGCAAGAGACCAAAAAGATCCAGGGGCATCCTTCAGAGGAAAACTAAGTGAACCAGTTGTGTTTGGCTTGAATTCTTGCCCGTTCCCCCTCTTGCCACGTGGCACATTTTGAAGAATTTGGGAGGCACATAGAATGAGTTTATATAATCTAGCTGGGGATAAATTATCTAATATTTTTACTATAGAAGCTCTGAGAACTGCGTAAAAAGGATTCCTCATCTCCCCTGGATCGTGGCTTCAGTTTTGCTGATCTGGGGAGCCACATGGGAGGGCAGTTCAGGGAATGTCGTATGGACAATATCATGACCATTTCAGTAATGGGGCCGGGCCGAAGGTCAATGTCGTCATTTCTTTTTTTCAGCAAAACACTTTGAGCATTTCTTGAGTCCTAATCACTGTCTTAAATGTTACCAGTGCAAAATGTTGTTGAATTTAACTTGCACAATAATCCAGAGATGTCAAGGGATTCCAGAAAACCGAAGCATGTGTCCCCAGTGCGGGCACGCAAGGATAGGTTCTCAATGATTGCTTCGTCATCATCACCTTGTCCCACCCCAGCGTATGCACGAAGGAACTGAGACTCCCACAGTTTGCTGATTTTACAAGGGCCACATAGGTCATGCGTGGCCCGGCTGGGATTTGAATGGAGATTTCTCTAACCTCGGACCTCATGCTTCTACATCCTTGTTAAGTTGCTCAGCAGAACTTGAGTTGTTCTCTTAGGGGACCAGCCGGGAAGATACGAGCAACCTACTCTGTTGTCTGTCTTGGTGGAAACATGTCTGCAAGTCTAAAGGGGGTGGCAGAATCCACCTTAAGGACAAGCCCGAAGGCCGCCCTCCCTCCCCCACAGCTACCACAGCAGGGAACAACAAATGGGACACCTGCTCAGAAGTGGCCCCAGAAAGCCAATTTAGACCCAAAGGCATGAAGCCAGTGGCCGAGACTTATGTACAAATACTTTCCACTGAAGATTGTAGTCTTCCTCTCTAAACACTGGTCAGGATGTTGTGCTCTGGGGATGTATTTGGTTAGTGGCCAACTGTGCTTTTCCCAGGTTTCCCTAAAAAACAAAGAAAAACCACAAAAACCCACATGCCAATTGGTACAGCTATCAGTATATCCTTATCAGTAGACACACCCAGAGTTTACACAGTTTCACTTAAGCAATGATCTCTCCTACAGTAGTTGCTTCCACTTCTGTGCTGAAGGCAGCAAAAAAACTGTCCGATGCCCCAACCAAATCCCGTGAACCAGAAGCTAAAATCCAACATGGCACCATGTCCTGATCCCGAGACACCACAGACTCAGCCCTCAACGTCTCCACTCCACTCCAAAGGGAAAGGAAAACAGAACAAAAACAAAAACATTCAAACTCTGAAGAATCAACCCATTTCTGGACCCCATTATCAGTGTGGGAGACACTGGAAGGGCTTGTCTGGGGGAGTATGTCTGCAGAAGTTTCAATGATACACATGTCATTTGAAGAAACGACTTCTGAATTTACAATTTGGGAAGTTTATATTAAGAAGAGTTTTCGGACTTAGTAATAAGAAAGGAGAGTACAAAATAAAGGTAGATTTTTCTCTATGAGGCTGCTTCAGGGTCAAAGGACAGGCAGAATGGTTCATGCGAGAACACCAGGGAGTCTGGTCCCAAGCCCACTGTGTGTTGGCAGGAAATGGAAACTAATATCCTAGCCTTCTAGCAACTTCTAGGGTTTTTTTGAGCATCAGACTCAACTAAATGCAGTCGTGGATAGGGTGTTAGGGAAGACCAAATCAACAAAGACAAATTAATGTAGTATGGGCTTGATTGTGTGTCCTAGAAGCTAAAGATACATAGAGAAAGGAATAGGAAGGGGTGCCTGGGTGGCTCAGTTGGTTAATCGACTGCCTTCAGCTCAGGTCATGATCCTAGAGTCCTGGGATAGGGTCCCACCTCAGGCTCCCTCCTCAGCGGTGAGTTTGCTTCTCCTGCTGACCCTCCCCCCTCTTGTGCTCTCTCTCATTCTCTCTCAAGTAAATAAATAAAATCTTAAAAAAAGAAAGAAAAAAAAAAAAGAAGGGAGTAGGAAGTCCCAGGGAGGAGAGTTAAAACCAGTCTCCTGGAGAGGAAGTATTTTTTCCTATTTTGGGTTTTACGGTATTTGCATGTTTTCTTTTCTTTTTTATTGTGTATCTTCAATTTGAGGAAGGAAAGAAACAGGTTAGCCGAGAGATGCTCGCAAAGCACGCTCAGGGAAGCAGGTGTGCCCGGTTCTTGTCCGCCGGTTGTGTGGTTTTCATATTCGTGGAAAAATATTTGGCTCTTGGCCCCCTGTTCCAGTTGGCTTTCTGAAGCCCCGGTCTGCTTCCCCCCACTGTCTTACCAAGCTAAGAGCGCCGGCTGTCACAGCCCATCTGACAACATTTCTTCTCCTCTTGGATCCAGGCTAGAGATACTGAATGTCGCCGGCACACCTTGACAGATGTCCACCTTCTTCATACCAGTCACGCCCCAGCAGTTTCACTGGGAAGAGACACAAGCCCTTCCTCCTTTCCCCAAGGAGGGGCCCAGGCTGTCAGGTCATTGTCCTCAGCTGTCGCCCGGGGCCCTGAGCCCAGCGTTCAGTGAGCGCCTCCCAATCTGTTGCAGGTGTCCTATCTTTGGGCAGGAGCTGAAGCCATCAGCTGGCCAAAGGACAACTGGGCAGCCAGTTCTGGCTCTGGAAGAACCTTCAAAAAGACCCTCGGCTACATGATAAGGAGTCATTTTGAAATATCAGCTTCTGGAGGAACTAAACCTGTTTGGACGGATAATTCTCCAAGCACATGGGCACAAAAGCAATTCTAATAGTTCATTAGGAGACCTCCATCTCACTTCCAAGGACTCTTATTTTGTTGTTTGGCTCTAATTTTCTAAATTAATCCTGAGAACATATTACTGACTTGGGGAGAGAGGGGCCGAAATCACTTCCACCTGCTTTCTTCTAAGTTACGAGACCATATGATTTTAATTTACATGTCTGTATGAGACTCACAAGCTCACTGGCTTTCGTGTACAAGATACGAACACCTTTTCGATTATTCCCCTGGGGTGCTAAGGGGCTATACTTACCACCTTCGGGGGAGCTGGGATGCAGAAGGAACTCTGGCCTGCTTTCCTAGTCCACTGAGGCACACTCCCTAAGAAGTAAGGTTCTCTCGCTGTTTCAGAAACTCTCTTTACAGGGATCTATTCAAAGATTCTCCAAGGGGAGTTAACTTATGGGCCACATTCTCCAAAGATCTGCACAGAGTGTCCGGCAGTTGGTGATTTCTACAAAGGCAACCAGCAAAAGGGGTGACAGATGTCCAGCACGGGGCTGGCTCTCCTGAAGAAGGAGCTCCTTTTTCCTGGTACAGAGGTGCCCCGTCCCTGCAGTCTGACCTGTGGAGACCGAATACGGATGTGCGGTTCGAGCACCGCACCAATACCCACATGGGATGCAACCAGGGGCTCTTACCCGACTCAGATCCCCTTTTGGCCAAGCATGCGTTGTGGCTGGGGATTGCTTCCCTGGAAGGGAGGAGGAGCTTGCTGCTTAGAAGCCATATGTCCACGTGCAACCAGCTTTCTCTAGTGCTCTTTTCTAATCCATCCACCCAAAGAGACACCTTTTTCTAATTTGTCCAGAGGCATTTTAGTCTACATATAGCTCTGTTTCTCCCTTACCTGCTTTAGGGCATGTAAAACTTGAATACGCATCTTGCGACTACAGTTCAGATAAAAACGTGGATCATTTTCACAGGTCAGTGGCTGTGCTGACGGAGTGCATGCGGAACAAGACGGTGGCCAAGTTCTTCCGGGAACGTCAGGAAACTCTGAGACACTCACTGCCTCTGGGGTCCTATCTCTTGAAGCCAGTTCAGCGGATTCTCAAATATCATCTCCTCTTGCATGTAAGTTTCTGCCTGCCCTTGAATACGTTCCAGGGGATGGCGATTCGGTGCACAGATCTATTAAGCTGAGGGGGAAAAACGATCAGAAAAGGCTGTGGACCTATGGAAATGTTTTCCACACTCGTACTTTACAACGGACTAATCTGCTTTGAGGAATTAGAGATATTTATATTCTGGGACTGCAGCCCCATTGACACCAGCCAAGTGAAAAGATTCATTTTAGCCTAATTCTGATAGGGCTTAGGAGTGCCTCATTCTGGGCAGTGGATGGTTTCAGGCAGAGAGCTCTCACCTTAATGAAAAGCAGATTTCTGTGTGTTTTATCTCCACGAGCCTAGACTCAGTAGGCAGTTGGGCAGGGGCGCTATCTGTCATAGACTGGCTTTTGTACAAGCAAAGAGAAGGGGCCGAAAGAGGAGAAGACCGATGAGTAGTGTGATGAATGATCTTTGAGCTGGGCTTAGCACTGCTCCATTGTATTGATTGAATTTCCATGATTTGTATACAACGCAAGGAGGCTTTAGAAACGAGAGTAGACAGAGCTCTCACATTCTCATGTCTTCCCTCTAAGGAAGTTGATAAAATTGGCAAAAAGTTTTCTCACAAGTCATTCCTGTTGGGTTAATAGGATTGGACTGCCCTTATAACACAAGGAAGACCTAGCGTGGTGGTTAGGGGCCAGGCTCTGGGTTCAAATCCTGTAAATTGTACGTGTTCACTGTAGCTCACAGGCAGTCCATAAAAGTGAGCTATTGCTTTGTTTTATTGCTTGAGTATACTACATTAAAATCTTATGACTTTAATCCAGAGTTCTTATCTGTATCACCAAGCCTGTAATTTATATGTATCTCTTTTTAAATGATTCCAGGTTTCCAACTTGGATAATCATTCCAGTTTTGCTCTGTTCACACACATCAACAATTTTAACAACGCTCATGGTCCAACTAGAAATTTCTGAACTTTGTTTGGCTGGATGGCTCATGTTTGGAGAATCTTATGTCCTGTGAAGCCACACCAGGGATATCATTTTAATTGTTAAATTAATACCCATGACCTCTTAGATTAGTGGGATTCATTTGCTAAACCAGCGTCCAGGTAATGCTGACATCATACCTGACCCGGGAAAGATCTCTCCTGGATGGTGCTAATATGGCGTTTAAGACTAGTGTGTCTCAGTGATCTCTAAACATAGCCTTCTGGATAGTTAGGCAGCCATCAATCAAAAGCAAAGTCTAAGATGCCAGTCACTTAAGCATGGGAGACATCGCAAGTCAAGATCCTTACAAAAAGACAATTGATAGGGAGGCATGGCTCTTACCCTCTAAATTAAGAGCTGGTGTCTTGGTTTAGGCTGCGATAAGAAAATCCCATAGCCTGGGTGGCTTCAAAAGCAAACAGTTATTTCTCACAGTTTAGACATGGGAAGGCCAAGATCAAGGCACCAGTCTGGTCAAGTTCTGATGATGTTGCTCACCTGGGTTGCATTCTCACTTCCTTATGAGGTGGAAAGAGGCAAGAGAGTTCTATGAGAGCACTAATCCCCTCCGTGAGGGCTCCATCCTCATGACCCGATTACTTCCCAAAGGCCCCATGTCCTAAGACCAGCACAGTGGGGGTTAGGATTTCAACATGTGGCTTTGGCGGGGGGTGGGGGGGACACAAGCATTCTGTGCATAACGACATAACAGTAATGAAGAACGGTGGTTAGATTAATCAAAAACTAATTTCTGGTTGCCTTTGAAGTATTTTTGCTTTGAAGGGTGATTTAGAGGGTTCCTTCTGTGTCATTTACATCACTTCAAAGCTGTGTAACCATCCATGAAGTTTTGCACAGGAAAACACTCTGTACTCGGGAGTCTGTTTTTGGACAGGACTGCGTCTCAGAGCAGAAGAAGAAATTAGTATTTTTCCTAATCTGCTATAGATCTGGAGCTTACCTGGGAGCTGTCATTTTAGTGGTATAGTTTCATAGGGCCTTTCAAACAGCTGGGTCTGAGTGTGGAAAGAAAATGCGAATTCCTTCCCAGTTTCTAGCTAGATGGAAAACTTGAGTATGGAGTAAAAGCAAACAGAGATTTACGAAGTAGGATTATAAAATAATGGAACTAACCTTCGTAAGTTACCATAAGATTCAACCTCTATCCTTTGGCTTAATGATTATGTACATCATTGATGTCCCAGAAATGATCTAATTGACTTCTTATCAATTGACTTATTATCTTCTTATTGTTTTACATATTTGTATAGGTTACTGTTATTGTTTTAAGAAGATAGAGCGTCAACTTATAAGCATTTATTGACCCCTAGCTCTCTGGTCGTTACTATTGAGTAGATAAAGAATTAAATAAATGATACAACAGTCCCTCTCCATAGGTTCTTGTGGGGTCTAGGGACATGTGTCTGCTGTGGTGGAAAGAATTAGAGCAAAGCTCACGTCCCTGTCACGTCCCTGGGGTTGTGGAACTCCAGGGCTGACCTGAGCGCTGATTGCCGGAGAATACGTGAACCATGAGATCATTCTCAATACTCTGAAGGCTTGTATTTCATGAACTTCATTTGGGGCTTTAGAGCCTTGACTACAAGGAAAGGCACTTGCTATAGACATACTTTTTTTTTTTTTTTTTTTTTTTTTTTTGGTCAGAGACTGGAGTGAGAGCGAGCACAGGCAGACAGAGTGGCAGGCAGAGGCAGAGGGAGAAGCAGGCTCCCTGCCAAGCAAGGAGCCCGATGTGGGACTCGATCCCAGGACGCTGGGGTCATGACCTGAGCGGAAGGCAGCTGCTTAACCAACTGAGCCACCCAGGCGTCCCTAGATATACTTTTAAAGATAGTGTCCAGGGCGCCTGGGTGGCTCAGTGGGTTAAGCCTCTGCCTTCGGCTCAGGTCATGATCTCAGGGTCCTGGGATCAAGTACCACGTCAGGCTCTCTGCTCAGCAAGGAGCCTGCTTCCCTTCCTCTCTCTCTCCCTGCCTCTCTGCCTACTTGTGATCTCTCTCTGTCTGTCAAATTAATAAATAAAATCTTAAAAAAATAAAAATAAAAAATAAAGATAGTGTCCACTCTGTGGTTCAGCTCTGTGTTACACATTATATTTCCTCTGGGGGGAAACGGACAGTATGTTTTCTGTCCTGTAAGGGTGAGAACTCTATTACCATTGGCCGCCAGGAAACTCCAAAGTCTCCAACAGTAACAGCAACTCTTGTATCTGTTGTAACTGTTGCATCATAACGAGACTTAATGGACCATATAGTGTTTTCTTTGATCTTCCTTGTCACGAAATTCTAATCCATTCCTATTTTTCCTCCCCCCATTTTCATTCCCATCTTACCATTTTGTTGCAAGTCTGTTCTGGTAAACTAAACTATCTCAGATTCTTCAGGTGTGATGGTCGCGTGTAAGTAGAGGCAAAAGTGAAATACGGGGAACTCATCGTGTGTGTCACTGGCTATATGAGAAAAAAGTGAAAATAACTAGTTTATTTCTTTAAAGGAAATAGAAAATCACCTTGACAAGGACACCGAAGGCTACGACGTGGTGCTTGATGCTATTGACACGATGCAGCGAGTGGCCTGGCACATCAACGACATGAAGAGGAAGCATGAGCATGCGGTCCGGTTGCAGGTGAACTTGAGACGGCGGCGCCTGGCGGTGCTGCAGGGCGTGGACTTGTTACCATTTTCTTTCTTTTTAAAAAATATTTTATTTATTTATTTATTTGAGAGAGAGAGCATGAGCAGGGGCAGGGGAGAGCGGCAGAGAGAGAGAGGAAGAAGCCAACTCCCCACTGAGCAGGAAGCCTGATGCAGGACTTGATCCCAGGATCCTGGGATCATGACCTGTGCCGAAGGCAGACACTCAACCCACTGAGCCCCCCAGGTGCCCCTACCATCTTCCAAATCAGATTCTAAGGCTGCTCGAGTACTACATTTCCTCCACCGTATTCATTGGAGGTCCCCTTGAAGGAAGATGAGGATGTGGCTAATTTGATCACTGTTTAAGGTGGTATTTAAGAGAAATTACATTACAACTTTAAATGAATAGTTTGTTCATAGCCCCTTCAGTTACCCAGGTTAGAAGTTGGAGTCTCCTGCACCCTTAGCTTATGTTAATGACAAATAAGTCCTTCTTCTTGGAAGCAACTTTCTCTAAGCTGTTGGAAGGGTTTTTGAGTCTTACTTCCTGTCTTCCTAGTGAATGCAGAACTGTGGGTTGGCACATGTGTGCTGTGGGACAGGGACTCAGAGAAAGGAGAGCTAAGTCTGGACACAGGTTCTCTCCCACTCCACTTAGGACAAGGCTCACCACTGCATGTTAGAGTCCTCATTTCTAAAATAAGACAGAAAAGAGATTTGCTAAGCCTCTTTCCAGCACCTGTGTTTTAAACCCTAAATCCTGAGACATTTGATAAATGCTAACCCAATGATCATGTCCCAGGTTCACTATTTAAAAACAGAAGGTCAGGGCACCTGGGTGGCATAGTCTGTTGAGCCTTTGGTTCAGGTCATGATCCCAGGGTCCTAGGATCGAGTCCCACGTCTGGCTCCCGCTCAGCTAGGAGTCTGCTTCTCTGGCTCCCTCTGCTGTGCATGCTCTCTCTCTCTGTCTGTGTCAAATAAATAAATAAAATCTTAAATAAATAAAAATAAAAACAAAAGGTTGGGGCACCTGGGTGGTTCGGTCGGTGAAGCATCTACCTTCAACTCGGGTCATGATCTCAGGGTCCTGAGACCAAGCCCCATGTCAGGCTCCTGTTCATCTGGGATTCTGCTTCTCCCTCGCCTTCTGCCCCTCCCCAACCCCTGATTGTGCAAAAATTTTTAATTTTCATATAAATATATTTTTTAATTAAAAAAATAAAAACAAAAGGTCATGTGGGCCTAGAAGCTGGTCACAGGCTCCTCTGTGTCCCTGGAGTGAGACATGAAAGCCCAGAGTGACTCCATGCTGTGCGGAGCCCCTATGCCCAACTCAAGAAAAAAGATATGTTATTGAGCTCAAAAACCAAAATAAAACTCTAGGATTCATCTATAGGCAGCCAGAGTGTGGTATGAAGTAACTGATGCTCAGAAATCGAGCGAAGGTGACATTCTAGTCTTCCAGGCCATGTCTGGTTTTTAGAATAGTCAGAAAAGCTTTCATGGGTCGTCAGCCGCATGTTCTCCGGACATAACATCCGTCACATATTCAGAAATGGCTGAATGACTGGTTGGTTTTTTACATCTTAGAAATCTGTTTGGCATTCTGAAGACACTGCTAAACCAGGCTCTGGCCCAGACTTTTATCTCCACTCCTATCCATTTCTACTTTCAACCAGTGAAATTTGGGGCTGTCCTCTGGGCTGCTTAGCTAAATGCTATTTGCGAATGTTTTTTTTTTTTTTTTCAAAACAGTAAAAAATCCGCTTCCTTAAAAAACATTGGTGTGGACGTGCAGCACATCCCAAAGACACTTCAAAGTCCTGTTCTCAGTTGATGTTTATCAAGTGCCATTAAAAATGTGGTGGTGACAAAGTTCATTTCCTTTCCCCCAACAAATGGAATTAATACCAGGAAATTTCTAAGATGCATCTTCCGTGTCTTCTCACCACCCTTACTTCTGAGTGACTTATATGTAGTATGGATTTCAGTTTCTGGAAGAAGGTTTGCACATCAGTAGCTCTGAAGGTTTTTGTGCAAAGAATATGAATGAGAATATGTCAGGAGAAAGACGCCTTTCAGAGAAGGTCACATACCTGTGTCCTCTTTACCCAGCCTTTGAGAGTCCTAAGTGTTGTCAGCAGCCCTAGGAAAGGATTATCAAGGAATGGAAACAAGTAATTGGCAACTCAGCAATTAACAACTTGATTCTTTTCCGTTAACCCTTAAGGGACAGCGCCCATATATGTGGGTTTAGGTCATGGATCGTTAGACACCATTGGACACCAAACAGATCCCATTAGACCCCATCAGAGATGGTCAGGCTCCATTCTTGAGAGTCTGCATATGGGCCACCATGTCCTTGCGGCCACGTCTTCCCACCTCCTTGCTTAGCCACCCGGAATGGTCACTTTTTCAGGAGATACAGAGTCTGCTCACTAACTGGAAGGGGCCAGACCTGACCAGCTACGGGGAGCTGGTGCTGGAAGGCACCTTTCGCATCCAGCGCGCCAAGAACGAGCGGACGCTCTTCCTCTTTGACAAGCTGCTGCTCATCACGAAGAAAAGAGAGGACACGTTCACGTACAAAGCCCACATCCTGGTAGGTCTGAGCGCTGGGCGGGGGCGGGTCCTCGCTCTGCTCTCTTCCAAGCGTGCCTCACCCTCCCTCTGCTGTCCTGCACAGTGCGGCAACCTCATGCTTGTGGAAGTGATTCCGAAGGAGCCGCTCAGCTTCAGCGTCTTCCACTATAAGAACCCGAAGCTGCAGCACACAGTTCAGGTAACAGCCCGGCCCTCCCGGCCCTGCAGGGCTCGCTCTCAGAAAGGAGGAGCGCCGGGTGTTGGCCGGCCTTTCCAGAGCCTTCTGGCCGCACGGCGTGTTTCCCACCTTGTCAGAGGGTTATCAGAGGGTCTAGTCTTGTGTGTTGGGGAGGCACAAGTCATCTGACTGTCCACATTGCCTTCTGGTAGGCTAAGTCCCAGCAGGACAAGCGCCTGTGGGTTCTGCACTTGAAGAGGCTGATCCTGGAGAACCACGCGGCCAAGATTCCGGCAAAGGTAAGACGATGAGGTCAACAAACAGGGAAATGTGAAGGAATTCAAGTCCCAGAAGGCAGCCTGCCAGGAATAAATGTTCACCTTCCAGATAAAGAAAATTGAAAGAAAGGATACAGATGGGATCAACTCAACCTGCCAGGTACATTAAGAAGATTCACATGTAGGGAAATTGTCAAAGGTTTTTTTGGGTTTTTTTAAAAATATTTATTAATTTACTTTAGAGAGAGAGAGCACAAGTAGGGGCAGGGGGAGAAGGAGAGAGTCCTCCAGGGGACTCCCTGCTGAGCTTGGAGCCTGACACGGGCTTGATTCCAGGACCCTGAGATCATGACTTGAGCCAAAACCAAGAACCAGATGCTGAACTGACTGAGCCACACAGGTGCCCCAAAGGTTTTTGTTGTTGTTGTTGTTGTTGTTGTTACATTTTCTTTGGGGGCTTGAGCAAATTAAAAATAAGGAAAAGACTACAAGAAAATCTTTAGAGGACTAGTAGAATACACTTGTGAGAAGTAGTCAAAGCTCCTCTAAGCACCCATTGTGATCAGAACTAGCTAAGGTTCTGTGGGAATGCTAGGGAAAGAAGATACAGACTCAGTTATGAACGAATGTGTCGATGAGAGAGCCAGCCATATAAACAAGAAACTGTTTGCTAAAGAGGATGAATTAATAGAGGTATAAGCCAAGTATTCTAGAAGGATAAAGTGTTCAATTACAGTTGAATGGGGAAAGGAAGGAAATGACTCTTACCTACCTCAGTCTTGAAGGATGAGGAATGTTTTTATGAAGTGGAGGAAGAGGAAACCTAAGCTGAGGGAACAGCATAAACAAAAATAAGGAGATGTGAATGGGTGCACCCTGTTCACAGCCCACAGATAGTGCCTCGGTGGAAGGGCTGGGTCCTCAGGAGATGGAGTAGGCGGTGAGGCTGGAGAAGTAGAAGGCAGTCCTCAGGGCTGCGAAGGTCTTTGAAGGCATACACCAAGGAGTCTGACTGTATGGGTGGTAGGAAACTACTGAAGGCTGTGGAGGAAGGGGTTGGCATGATCTCCCCTGTGTTCTGAGCGTGTAACTGCAGGGACAGGGTGATAATGAGCTGAAGGAGTGATGCTGGCGGGAAAAGAATCAGCAAGCCACCACGGTGGTCTAGAAAACAGGCGAGGGGCACGTCTGGGAGCCCCAGCAACAGAGGGGGAGCAGATGCAAAAGCTCTCACAGAGGCAGAGGGAATGGTGAGTTGCCCATGAGGTGCGTGAGGACAGAGAGAAATAGGAGTCAAGGATGAGTCAGGGGTTGGGCCCAGGAGACAGTGCTGAGTTCTGAGACAAGCTGCCAAGGGGAGGAACCGGTTGGGTGGGAGCAAGGAGTAGCTCTCACGGTAGCGTGTGTGGAGGCGAGTCAGCCAGGTGGAAATTCAGGTCTTGGAAGCTGCGGATCTGGAGGCTCCCTTGACACAGACAGTCACCGAAGCCCTGAGCTTCGATAGCACAGCCCATGAAAGTGTGTAAAGGAAAGAACCCCTGGGAATCACATCTCAGTGATCTGCAAGCCGGTGGGGAGAATGAGCAGGGAGGGAGTAAGAAAACCAAAGAAGAAAGGCGTGGGGACAAAGGAAAGAAAGGATCTCAAAGAAGAAGAGGGTAGCTAGAGTCTCAAATGCCACAGACGGGATGTCATAGCCGATTCAAACAGAAGCGTCGAGATTTGGTTTGGCAACGAAGAGATCAGGGAGAGCTTGCAGGGCGTTAAAGAGAAATGTGGAAATGAGAAGCAGCAGACTGAATGCAGGCTTGAACAAACGCGGGAAAGATGGAAGGTGGTGGTTTGAGCAGGGGCAAGATCAGAGCGAGGCAGCGGCGTAGGCGAACACCGTGGACGTGACAGTGGGCGGCGGGAAGGAGAGTGAACCGATAAGCCGAGGGGTGCTCTTTGGAACCCACCCCGGGAAGCTGGGAGGGTGGGGTCAGGAGTGCTAGGTGAGAGAGTAGTCTGGGAAGGTTGAAACCTCCCTCCCAGAGCCGGGGGAGAAGAAAGATGAGACAGGGCGGAGAACCTTTGCGATGGACTCACGTGGAGAGAAAGAATTTGATTTCCCTGGAGTTGGTGATGATGTCGTGTGTCGGGTTGGGGGAGCCCGGGTGGGGGTATCCCAAGTGGGTTTGGGCACCTGAGGGAAAGTGGCAAGGCTCAGGACACTTGCTAAAGGAAATGGACCAGTCTGTAAGGATGACTACAATAATTTGTTCATCCAAGACCCGACGGAGAGGGGTCACCACAGATCAGTGTGCTGAGGTCATTCAGAAATCCACTCAGCAGCTTGGAAACTAGTGTCAAGGAACCAGGGTGCAGGAAGTGAGGCCCAGCACAGCCACGGAAGGGAAGCTTAGCAGCAGGGAAACGTGGGTGCCAATGGGCACAGGGATTGAGCACGATCTCCAAGCTGAGTGGAGCGTGAAGCCGACAGAGAGAATAGACACGGCTTGAAGGACCGCTGGCCTACAGATTCCAAAAACTGGCTCAGAAGGAGTTGAAAGGTGAGGAGATGGAAATACAGAGGACTGTGGTCGAAAAGGGGACTTTGAGAGCTCTGGGCACTGCTAAAGTCCTGGGGGCTGCTCTGATTATGTGTTGCTGTTCTGGAGTGGAAGGAAGAGGCTATCAGAGATAAAGCAGCTAGGAGCTGGGTTGTGGGTAGAGAATGGATCATCCTATGGATGATGAAGCTGCCCTTGCTGGGCTGGGGGAGGAGGGAAGTGGAGCAGAAGGTGGGATAGTAGTCATGAGAATCGGACTGGGGGTGGCGGGGTTGCAGAATTAGGACCAGGGACATTTCTGAGCAACGAGCATCTGTTTTGCTCTGTGAATCTGAAGCTCGTTCTCCGGGGCTGTCCGCCTGGATTTGGCACCCGGGAAATGAGTGTGCATAGGTGTGTGTTTGAGCAAAGCGTGAGTCGCATCTCATCAGGGCGTTGTGAGATGTGAGGTAAGTTGGGCGGAGAAGTGACTGCATTTTCTTCATGGTTAGTTACCCGGCTGCTGGCCCTGTGCCTCGGATCGCCCTGAGCAATGACAGAGTGGCTTTATAGGCCCCACCCACGGTTCACCTGTCTCCTGGGAAAATCAGAGCTGCCAAAGGATTCCCAAAGGCCATTACAAAACCAGACCAGCTTACGTACCTGTCCTCTTTCTCCCACACAAGACCTGTGTGTTCCCGGCCGTTCTCCCTTGATGCGTTTACATGGTTCATCCAGTCACAACAGAACTGCACTCTTTTACCCAGATTCCTGACTTTTAGAATCTAAACATTCTTTTTTCCGCAACGACGTCTTGAGCACACCTACTGTGGGCTGACCACTTTGTATTTCGCCCTCAGCAAAACACCTTCTGAGGAAGGTCTTACTCTCCCCATTCTAGAAAAGTCAGAACAGAAACTCGGCAACGTGTGAGTTCCCTGCCCACATTTTATACAGCTCGTACGTGACTCAGTACGTGACTGAGACCCAGGTCTGTCTGGGTGCAAAGAGCAAGCATGAGCCACATTCCACAGTGCTCCCAGGGGCAATGAAAATACATTTATTTAATATACTTGATCCACTGTGATGTAATAATTTTCTATTTTATTTAAGCAGGTTTATTACTAAGTTGAACTTTTCACTTCTTTCTTCAAGACTTCTTCTTAGATCTTTTTCTCTAAAGCTTTCAAAATCTGTTTATTCCTAGTAAACAAAAAAAAAAAATGCCTAATGGGGAATTTTTGTAAACATCAAAAAAGCCTTACCGTCTAACGCGGTTGCCATGAGCTGATGGAAATTCATTCCTGTGACTCCCAACCTCCTTCCGGTCTTTTGATTCAGTGATGGTCCCTGGCTGACTCCTAGAGGAAAGTGTGGGAATAGTACTTTTCTGAAGTTAAATGTCAAGATGGGGGGCTGGGAAAATACGAAGTCCTTAAAGTCTAAGTCTATAGATACCACGAAACTTCTTGGAAATAAGCATTTTCTTTATTCAAATACATGATATTCACACTCACTCTGCTCTAGATTGAGAATAAAGAGAAACGTAGAGACTCCTGCATTTTATTTGTTTAAGATTTTACTTATTTATCTGACAGAGAGATCACAAGTAGGCAGAGAGGCAGGCAGAGAGAGAGGAAGGGAAGCAGGCTCCCCGCTGAGCAGAGAGCCCGATGCAGGGCTCGATCCCAGGACCCTGAGACCATGACCTGAGCTGAAGGCAGAGGCTCAACCCACTGAGCCACACAGGCACCCCACCTTCTGCATTTTATATATCCACCTGGTTCTAGAAATGCACTTCACAGAAATTGAGCTCCTATCTGTATTTGAAATTAGTTCCAACTAGTAACCTCAAACTGACTCTATGATTAAAAACATCAATGTCATCAAAATTTAACCATTTCTTTTCTCAAAATTATGGTGGTTGCATCCAGGGTTTTTTGTTTTTGTGTTTCTTTTTTAACCTCCCTCCTGTCCTTTTTTTTTTAACTAAATATTACCAGTTACCCTAAACCTTTTTACTGCACTATCAGTGCAGTGTGGCAAAATACAACCAAATTATCTTTAAGGTGATTTTTTGCCCAATGTTTGTAGGTTAAGTTACAGGACCCTTGAACTATGAAAATGACACAGCGAGCAAGATAGGCTACTTAAAGTAATTTTTTTTTCCCTCTCTGTATCCTCAGGCCACAGGATTCATGTTAGGATAACTAACTATCTTTTTATAATTCCCTAAACGTTAATATCTTTGGCAGCAATAACAATGAAAAGAAGTCTTAAAGCTTTAAAGCTGCGAACTTTGGGGTGGAGGGGAGAAGAAAGCCAGAGTAGAGGATTATCTGGCCCAGTCCCTTGGTGGACAGATGGTAATTCCATTGGGTTGAGTGCCTATCATGTGCGTCTACCAGCGACCCTGAAAGGTGGGTCCTATCTTGCCCCTTGCGGCTTCCTTCCAGATGCGGGCTGTGAGCTTAGCGCTGGTGCCTCCGTTGCATAGCGCCCGCTGTCCACCGGAGGGCGCTCGTCTGCTTGAAGCCCTTGAACTATGCGTTAGTGCCTCAAAGAAATAATGAGTTGTTTAAAGCTTTTCATAAATCCCTTCTTCAGGTAGGATGTAGAGGTAATATAGGTCTTCTGTATGACGACAGGTAATTTAAAGAAGACACCAAAAGTAATTGAATTAAAGTGATTCTTTCTTTCTTTCAGGCCAAGCAAGCAATACTTGAAATGGATGCCATTCGTAAGTTTCGTTCTGTTGATACAATTTGAAATTTTGTCTCCTTGCATCTATCATATTTTCTAGCTTAGAATTTATAAAAATGTCAGTTGTAAGAAAGGAGCAGCTCTCTGTTCACTGTGGTAACAGAGCCAGCAGATGGCGTGATCTCCTCACACGTTGGCTTGCTTGTACGTTGATTTCACCTGGTTTATCTGGACCTGACAGCTGGCCTCGTGTCCAGATCTCTGTACCAACTAAGAATGTAAGACCTGCTGCCAGGGTCAAGTCTCACCCTACCTTCCACCACCACGGAAATCAGGGCTCTACATACTTCCCCCCACAGCCCCTCGGAGGGAAGTCTATGTTGTTTATCTGCAAGAATCACGCCAACAAGATCATTAACAGTTTCCCTGATGCAGCTTTCGAAATTACAGCAGCCCCACAAGTGTGATTGTATTTCTAGGCTTTAAAAACACGCAGGAAATAAACAGAGGTGAGGTCTGTCCTACAAAATTAAAACCTCATTCAACAGCATTTATCACATCCTTGTTCTCTCCCAGATTAAACAGAGTAAGAAGAGAATCGATGGCTTTAGACTTACAACTGGGTCTGACAAAAACTCTCACCTACAGTGTTTGAAGTAATTTTTGAGGACTCTTGCCCCAGGTGCGAACACTGATTCGTATCCCCTCCACACAGCTAGCGGTTAGCTCTGCAGGGGAAACAAGAAGCATTCGTGAGGTCGAAAGATGAACGCCCCACCACGTGGCTGAGACCCCTGCCTCCATGTCATGCTCCACAGCTCCTGAGAGGTGACCCCTGCAAGAGGGCTAGGCTAGGACCCACTGCCCTGACTTCTTTTTTTTTTTTTTGACTTCTTAATGCTTTTTTATTTCTGCAGGGGGATATCTCTACAAAAAGGTGGTAAAATCTTTTAAAAAAAGGAAATTCCATACAATGATAGGAAACAAATTACTAGTATCAGGGAAGGGGCTTAGTACAGTGAAAGTGAGAAGAATTAAGGGTCAAGAAGAGCACCAGAAAAATGCTAATCCCTTAAAAACATCAACTCTGCCCAGTTTCCGTTTTCAGTTGTTCCCCCTTCCCCCTTTCTGGTCACTAATATGTAATCTTTCTCAGCCCTGAGTAGAGCTTAGTTAAGTGACAGAAACTACCAGAAGTATGAGCTATGAATCCACATTGTCTGGTAAATCTGACAGAATTCGTCTTAGGCTCTTCTGTTAACTGTGGCCGTTGTCGATCCATAATAAACATTATTCTTATGACACGGTTTAAAATTAGTAAAACTGCCCTGACTTCTTGAAAAGCTCCCGTTTTATTCAGGGGAAAGCACCTTAAGTTGTTTTGTGTTTTTTTTTTTTTAATAAAAACATTCTAAAGAGAAGGCAAGGTCATGGATGGGCATGTTCGATTTAGGAGAAAAGATGGAGGAAGATGGCAGTCTGAAGGCATCTGCACCAAGTCCTCGTTCCCAGCCTTGGGCGGGTTCGTGGACACCAGTAAGGTTCTGTGAGTTCATAGAATGATTTTGAGCCACTAATTGGTACGATGTCCCTTTCTCCCAGGCCCAAGACTAGGTCAGAGCAACCGAGCCTGGGAAAATCCCCTCCTTTGCCTACCTTGACTTTGGACTTGGCTGGGTATGAGCAAAGCAGGCCAGTCCATTGGGCCAAATGACCTCATTTAGGTAACTTTGCCACTGACATTGGACAAACATGTGTGGTCTTTACAATCCTCAGAACTCTCTGGAGTTTTGGACACTCATAAAACCTTAACCCTATTACAGCCACATCCTAAAATTGTTTACCCTCAGGGTTCAGCTGATCAGTGAAAGGGCAAGAGTACTTTAGGGTTAGACCCAATTTTCTTTCTTTTTCTTTTCTTTTCCTTTCCTTTTTTTTTTTTTTTTTAAGTAGGCTTCATGCCCAACATGGAGCCCAACAAGGGTCTTGAGGCCACAACCCTGAGAACAAGACCTGAGCTGAGATCAAGAGTCTGATGCTTAACCAGCTGAGACAACCAGGCACACTAGACCCAATTTTCTTAATCTGAACTCCGTGTACCCCTTAGATAGGTAGAAAGACATAAACTGTGAAATTAAATGAAAATCCTGGGATGCCTGGGTGGCTCAGTTGGTTAAGCATCTGCCTTCAGCTTAGATCATGATCCCGGGGTCCTGGGATCGAGTCCCGCATTGTGCTCCTTGCTCAGTGGGAGCCTGTTTCTCCCTCTTCCTCTGTCTCTCTCCCTGCCAACTCATTTCTCTCTCTCTCTCTCTCTTTCTCTCTTGCTCTCTATCTCAAGTAAATAAAATAAAATAAATGAAAATCTCTTTTCTGGTAAGAGAACTTAAAGCATTCATCAAATGTTCAAAAGAACAATGTCTAGAAAAATATTAAGAGTCACTGAGCTGGAGGACAGCTTCCATCCGGGAGTAATAGCTTGACATCATCCACCAGCAGGTGGGGGACAGATGCCTGGTGAAACTGGACTGGGATGGATTTTTCCAGATGGCTCCACCCTCCCTGACAGAGCCTTTGCTGTGGCCGGTCACCACAGCCTGTCCAGTGCCATGTGACAAGTTCGGCTCCAGTGACATTTATTTTAAAAGAGTTTTCTGACTTCTGTGGCTCATCAAGTTGCAAATGATCCTGGGTGGCTGTAGGAGGTTAAGGATACCTCACATGTTTTAACTAACTTCCTACAAAGGGTAAAGACCATGGTTATGGCTCTTTCTAGAAGCTAGCGAGGAAAAAAAAAGAGTACACAGAAAGAGCATGCATGTGTGCATGCATGTGTGTGTGTAAGAGAGAGCCTGAGAGCACAGGCACATGCCAGAAAGGCAGCTTACCTTGCTGACAGATTCCTGGAAGTCCCAATGTATCCCAAAAGTCCCATGATACCTACTCCACACCAGTTATGGGAAGGACAGATTGTACCATGTCTGATGAAAAAGAAGAAATCCACAGAGAGCTGAGACACATTGTACCCATCTGGGAAGTCACGGAACCCCTCCTTCTTATCGGTGTGTGTGGTTATCTTTTCAGATTATCCTGGGTTCTGTTACAGTCCTGATGGGGAGATGAAAGCATTTTGTGGTTCTAAAAACGGTTCTGCTCCATATCGGCTGAGAAGAAAGTCAGGTAAATAGGGGGTTGTAATCAAAATTTAATAATCCAAGGGGACAAGTAATGAAAGATCCTTTTGGCCCAACTGTCAGGCTTCCATTCTAAATAAAAAGTTTAGAATGAAAAGTTTCATTCTAAACTCTCTATTTTCTGCAGAATATAAAACATACCAATCAACTAATTTTGCTTTGCATAGCTTCTTAACACTAGCATGCAGGTACTTAAAACTTGTTGACTACCACTGGGGGGGAATTGTATCCTGTCAATAACACATGCAAAAGACTTTTCAAGCCTAAACTTGTAACATGTCTTTGCTGAACCAGACTCTATGTAGCATTCTCTCAGCCCTCAGATCTTTCTTTGAATTGAATCATATTTAGTGAGTCCCTACCTAACCCCTTGCCCTGTGCTTAGGACCAGGGATGCAAGAGGAAATAATACACTTGATTCCTGCTTCCGAGGAGGTTATAGTCCAGTGGGAGAGTCAAAAAGGGTGAATAAGTACCAGTCCATAATAGACTGTGGTAGAGGCTAAGTGGGCAGAAATGTGGAAAAACAAAGGAGAGAGAGGGGGGCTAACTGTGTAGGAAGGAGAGAG
Organism: Mellivora capensis; assembly: GCA_004024625.1. Classification (NCBI taxonomy): domain Eukaryota; kingdom Metazoa; phylum Chordata; class Mammalia; order Carnivora; family Mustelidae; genus Mellivora; species Mellivora capensis. The sequence goes on from PISX010014531.1 coordinate 48,464, forward strand.
AAGGCTTCTCAGAGCAGAAGACCTGGGATGGAGTCTGGGGGCCAAGGAGCCAGCTGGGACAGGACTAGCATGTGCAAAAGCCCTGAGACTTGGGCCAGCATACACTAGATCGGACCTCCAGTGGCAGTTGTGCAGCCTGGCTGGAACATGGGATGGAGGTAAAGGCGAGCAAGGTAAACCAGGAGAAGTGGCTGAAGCTGTGGGAGGTATGAGCTTGACCCTGCAGGCTACAGAAGGATTTTCAGCAATGAATGTTTGCCTTTTAAAAACAGAATTCTGGGGCACCTGGGTGGCTAAGTGGGTTAAAGCCTCTGCCTTCGGTTCAGGTCATGATCCCAGGGTCCTGGGATCGAGGCTCGCATCGGGCTCTCTGCTTAGCAGGGAGCCTGCTTCCTCCTCTCTCTCTCTGCCTGCTTCTCTGCCTACTTGTGATCTCTGTCTGTCAAATAAATAACTAAAATCTTTTAAAAATTTAAAAAATTTAAAAAAAAATAAAAAGGGAATTCTGCCTCTGATGAAACTGAGGGAGGCTGTCCATCTAGTCTGGGGGAGAGATGATAAAGGCCTGGATTAAGACAGTGGGGGAGAGGGGGGCATAACTGGGATCCCACAGGACTGTGATGGATGAAAACGGGAGAAATTTAGAATGATGTCCCGACAGCTAACTTGAGCAGGTAGTGTCAGTGATGACCGGGATGAGAACCTGATTAAGGAACAGTGATGGGAGGAGACTGGCAAGTTTGAAGCATGTTGGGTTGCTTGGTCTAGGGGCACACTGGGGAATCGTCATGTGGACAGTTAGCATTAGAGGTCTGAGGCTTGGGAGAGGAGTGGCTGAAGGACATAAAATTGAACACTGTCACCTTATAGGTGGTGGTTAAAGCTAAGGAAATGGCTCCACTAGCTGTTGAGAGGGTAGTTTTCTGTTATGTGACCCCCTTATTGAGCAGCTTAAATCTTACCCTACAGCTTTGTCAGAGTGGATGTCTTGCCATTAAGTGTCTCTAAATGATGGGGATTTAGGTATAATTGATTTAAAAAAAAATTTCTAGAGCTCAAATAATTTGCCTGTAAACTAATAATTCATTTATAAAGAAAAAACCTTGATTTGGTCTTGCAAATGATGGCAGTCTTATTTTTTCTCCTAGAACCTTCCTCAAGGTCACATAAAGTTTTGAAGACCAGTGGTAAGTCCTAACATATCTTTTCTTTTTTCATTCTTACTGCTTTCCACTAAGTCAAACCATACAAAAACATAAACACCAGACAAATTACAGATTGACAGATTTTATTAACGTCTATAGTAGTACCCCATTATATAATATAAAGCCAAATGATATAAAATGTCTGCAGTATAGATAATTGGCAAAAAAAAAAAAAAAAAAAAAAAAAAAAAAAAAAAAGACTAAAAAAAAAAAAAAAAAAAAAAAAAAAAAAAAAAAAAAAAAAAAAAAGCTTAACATCCCTATTATGTAAAGAAATCCCAAACGTCAGAGAGAAGAGACAAAGGACTCTTAAAAGGTAGAGGGGTGCCTAGTGGCTGAATCCCTTAGCGTCCAGCTCGTGGTTTCTGCTTAGGTCATGGTCTCATGGTCATGGGATTGAGCCCTACATCAGGCCCCATCATCAGGGCGGAGTCTGCTTCAGATTCTTTTCTCTCTCAAATATATAAATAAAATTTTTTAAAGAGAATAATAAAAATAAAAGGCAGATAATATAATTGGGCAGTTCCCAAGAAAAAAATACAAACCATCAATAAAATTTATAAACGGTCATCCATGTTAGTCATCAGAAAAGCTATACATTTGAAGGAGATAAATAGAGGAAAGCCGTAAGCTCCGCCAAAAAATCTAGAAAAACAGGCACTCCAAAACGAATTTCTAAATTTCTGCAACCATTTGAAGCAAAATTTGGAGCACTTAAATTTAAAATCCACATATGCCCTTGACTCAACAATTTCACTTTTTTCACTTTTGTAAATTTCACAGTATACACTTCCTGTATAGACGGGCTCACCCAGGTGTGGCTAGATCGAACTGCGTGTGTGTGTTCCTTGCAGCATTTGTAAGAGGACAGCCTGTAAAATGCCCATCTAGCAGGAAAGAGTTAAATAAATTGTAGTATATCTTGGATTGCTATGTGGAGCATTCTGGAATTGTCAGAAAGAATGGAGTGGCTCCTTTCCCTACTGACAAGCATGTCCATGCACATTTAGCAGGAAATGTAATGCTGTATTGCACCTTTATTTTACAAACAAAACCATGCATTGTGGTGGGCTGGGGTCCGTGGGTATGGGAGCTGGGAAAAGGACCATCAAACTGCCAAGTAGGATAACTTCCACCGGGTGGGATCTACGGAGAGGATTTGATCACTGTTTACTTTATATGCTTCCCTAACTGAACACTGTTTAAAGGTGAGCCACTGCATCATTGAGGTATCTGCAAGGATGTGGCGATATTCAGGTCCCCCAGAAACCCACCTGTACTGCTCCTTAGTACAGCACCAGGGTGACCCCCAGTGATAAATGCTGTCTGTGTCATTCAGGGGAAACCAATAAAATGTTTAAAAATTAATAGAAGCATGGTCTTGTGTTTAAGTGATTCTCGTGGCTTAGGGCCTGTATTTCAGGTAATACATATTTGTGGGGGAAGACTTTGAAACTTATTAAAATATATTGGTCTGTTGCTGTCAGGGATTAAGAAAGGAACTTGACCCTCAGATGTACATAAGGTTTTGGGTTTTGGGGGGTTTTGTTTTGTTTTGTTTTTTACATACACTGCAGGATATATAATGAGGAGAACTGAGAGGTATTTTCTGAAAATTAGGTCTAAAAGACCCAGAAACCTCTCAGGCTTCAGTTATTAACAAGTTTTAAGATCCTATAAAATAGGGGTGCTTAACTATGTATGAGAACTATTTTTAATCCTCAAAAATTCTTTTAAAACCTTTGTATTTTTCAGAAACAGCACAAGACATCCAAAAGGTAAGCATGATTACATTTCTTATTTTGAAATGCTTACGTAGGCAGCCCTTCTATATCTCATCCCCAGCCTGTATTCCAAATGTAAACAATTATTTCACATTTTGCGATGGACTTAAGTAAGGACTCAGGCTTATAACCTCCTCTCTCCCCCAGCTTCATTTCTCAGAACTAAGGCAACCGTATCTTCATCCCCCTTTCCCCCCAGCTCTCACCTCAAAAGCTGTAAGGTTATCTAGGAAGTAACACATGCACCGCACTTTGCCACAAGGCTCCTGCCTCCCGAAGGTTGCCGGCTTCTCAAAGCATTAGCCTCCGGTCACAGAGATCCCCTTCTAAGAATATGGTCCCGCTGCTTGTAGGAGAAGTAGGAGCCCATGTCCTATAATGAAACTTCACTCTATGAAGTTTGGACTTTTCTTCGTCTGATAAAATCTAGGAGAGGGGGCATAAAAACGGTACGCTCAATTGGAAGAGGTATATCCAAATGTATCACCGCTGAAGAGTCGATATTGTATCTTGAAGACCAGAGTAAACCATGTCCAACTGTCCACTGACCAATTGTCTAAGTTAACAACTCTTGGAGAACTGATTATGGTTTCTCGTTTAATGTCCTATATCTGTTAGGATGTGCTTATGAAACTCTCTCCCCACAATTCCACTGCGCCACTTCTTAGCACAGGGCCTAAGTAACCCCGCTAATAAACTTTGTATCTCCAGTATATCCAGTAAAATGTCTAAAAATCAGCACTCTTACCTCAAAGCAATTTTCTTAAAATTAGAGCATGTGAATTTCTTTCAGGAGTACATATTTTTGTTTGGAAGCTTTTGAAATTTATTAGTTGGTTATTGCCCTGAAATAGAGCCTGAGATTTTGATTTTTTTTTCAAATTTTTTTTTATTTCTTTTCAGCGTAACAGAATTCATAGTTTTACACCACACCCAGTGCTCCATGCAATGCGTGCCCTCCACAATACCCACCACCAGGCTCCCCCAACCTCCCACCCCCCGCCCCTTCAAAACCCTCAGGTTATTTTTCAGAGTCCATAGCCTCTCATGGTTCATCTCCCCCCCAATTTCCCTCAACTCCCTTCTCCTCTCCATCTCCCCATGTCCTCCGTGTTATTTGTTATGCTCCCCAAATAAGTGAAACCATATGATAATTGACTCTCTCTGCTTGACTTATTTCACTCAGCATAATCTCTTCCAGTCCCGTCCATGTTGCTACAAAAGTCGGGTATTCATCCTTTCTGATGGAGGCATAATACTCCATGGTGTATATGGACCACATCTTCTTTATCCATTCGTCTGTTGAAGGGCATCTTGGTTCTTTCCACA